>CM033637.1:27215555-27448055 GCA_019453435.1 Rhinogobius similis | reverse complement strand
AGTCTCATTCATGTGTGGTTTCCGGCAAACTTCTTGATTTTCAATTAGTTTCAGGAAGGAAATGTTTTTTGCTCTTCATGTTCCTGTTTGCATACATGGGTTAAATGCTACAGTGATATAAATAATTTTACAGGTGAATAATAGCATAAATTAATAATCAATTTATCCAATAATTAAATAATAAATTAAACTAAAACAAACTGAGCATATATAAACGAAAGAGTGATTTAATTAATACATTACTGGGGTAATTGAGTGCATTCATGGTGACTTCGCAATAATCAGCCATGTTCATGTCATTCTCAGGGACGCAGAATAGAATGATCAGGGTGGAAGTGAAGAAGTTTCTAGATGAATGCTTAACCCACAACACCACTGCTGTAATCTAATACAGAGAATAGAAAAAAACACAGGCCTACAGGAGTGCTGATGACTTAAAGCCCTTTGTGAGTGACAGTCTCACGCAAGACTATAAAGAGAGTGGCCATTTATAAATATATATGACAATAAAATTAAAACAAACATCCAGCAGAATTCTAAATCAGTATCCAAATTACTATGGTCACCCTGAAAGGAGAAAACCAAAGAGTTAAGGATTTAACAATTCTGCACATCTTTTCAGTTCTGAAAACCATGTTAATGAGTTTAAAAAGCTGCAGCAGTAGATAAACTTAGAAAATGTGACGCAGAAAACCATGACAGGAGTTGTTTGTTTGCTGTGGCGATGAGCAAAAGCCAGCTGTGTGACCTGCTTTGAACTCACTCAGAGTTTGGATTATTTTACTTGGATGAAGGGATGAAGGGTTAGTCAGACATCTCAGTTTCAAATCTTACATGTCAGAACAGTAAAACAGTGTTTGTATTGTTATAGTGGTCCTCAAGCTTTTTTCTCATGGGGTTATACTGAACATGAGATTAATTTCAGGGACCAGTTGAAGGGTTGAGAGACGTTAATAACTGTGCAAAATGAATATGACCCCAAACCCTAGTTAAGAAAAATCAGTCTTGATTATTATATGCTATTTGCTTTTTACAAGCTTATTTCACACTAAATTTCCAGAGTAAAATAAAAATATAACACATTTTAAAAGGTGTATACCATTTCTTCTGGACCCCAGTGTTTTAAGGCTTGCAGCTTATTGATTTTTGTTTGTTTGTTGACTTTTTCATTTCACTAGGCTTGGTGCTACTCTCTATACAACCACAGAATTGTATCTGACAATGACAGGGTCCACTGAGGCTCTCTGAAAGTACAATTAAGGACATCTGAAGAGTCACCAGAAGAAATCGGTTTACAAAAATATTGTGACTAAGTTTACCTCCAGCTAAGACGGGGGATGCTGTTTACTCAGCTTGGTTTCAAACTCAAAGGGTTTATTATCATTCATGGGTCGGTTATACAAGCCCAATGGTCCTATAAAAGAGTCGGTAACCTCAGCCCAGCCACAGTAGGATTGGGTCCTGGGATCTCTGACTAGGGAACATGTTAGCAGCTCTTACACTTGTCTTTTTTGTGAGCTTGACAGCCACCACCAGTGCAGATCACCATCACCATCCATGCCGTATGTCACTGACTAGTTCTGTCCAAATGCATTGTGCTTGTGCGATTAACCTCTCATTCTCTTCTTGTCATTTTTAGATTCGCCCAACATGACAGGGCAGATGTCAGTGGTAAGTTAGCTGCTTCTCAACCATCACAATACAGAAATGTCATGTTTCTCTATGTTTTTCTCTTTCTGAACCAGATGTCGCTCAAGGGTGAAATAAAAACACATGGGACATTTACCTATGATTCAACAGGAAAGAAACTACGCTTCAGATCCAACGAGAGCCACCCCACAAACACTTCTCTGGGTCTGGATTTGCTCATGTTTTTTGACAAAGTAAGTGACGACTGTTTGATTCTGAACAATCCAGGGATTTGGTTCATAAGTCATCAACATCTTGTCTAATTTAACAATGGATAGAATTGCTGTACATTGGTAATTTCCCATTTCAGACTTACCTGGTGGTGTAGGACCCAACAGTGTCTCATGTTGAATACAGTTATACAAACTGTTCTGTGCCACTTGAAATTGTTTCCTACTTCGGGCTGTGCAATTAATCACATTTTTGTAGAATTCCTTATTGTAAATGATCAGCTTGGGGCTAAAGCTAAAGCTTGAAAGCCTCAAAATGCAGTTTTCAAGAGTTTTTGTAATGTTCTTACAGCTTCTTAAACTGGAACATCAAAATTGTCATGGGTCAATACAAGGAAAAAAATGACACATTGTTATTGTATTGTAATCTGGCATCGACCATTCAGTTACTTTCAACTAAAGACAGTAAGTGTCTTTGAGTAAGTCCTTTGAGTCATGGTTTCTTGTTGTAGGGTGTATTCTATGAAATAGATGCTAAGAACCAGAGCTGTGAGAAGAAGTCTCTGCAGTCTGCCGATCACCCTCTGGATATCCCAGACGATGCAAAGTTTTGTACCACAGTCACCACAGGCAGTGCCAGCATTGAAGGAGAGGGTCTGAAAGTGAACATGTGGACAGGATCAATGCATAATATTAAAGGTGACTGACTTAATCACCAGTGTAGAACAACAACAGATGTGTTATTAATGATATTTTTATTTTGCTTGTGTCCTTTTTATAGGCACCTTTAGCATGTTTGTCACTATGGGCTGTTTTCCTGTGGCCACATTGTACTCAACAGACTCCACAGCCTTCTTGTTCAGGTTAGTCAGCAATTATCCATCACATTTAGGTGAGTTTTATCATATTATGTAAAATAACCCCCTTGTCCATTATTATTTGTACAGTACCATGGAAGTTGAGAATGAGATCAAGGAGCCAGATCTTCTGTTAGTGCCATCCTACTGTGAACACCAGCCTTTGGAGGAAACTCCTGAAGGAACAGTAAACAGCTTCTTCAATGAGTTTGTGTAGATTATGTCTCTCTTGCAGAAACCAAACCCATTTATCTGTTTCCTTGTCTGTGTTGCTCACATTTTTTGTGCACAAATTTTGCCTTCTGAAGATGTAGTTGAGAATGCTTTGTACATTACAAGTATATGACGGGAAAAAATACCTATAGAATTATTAGTCAAATTTACTAACAGTGGGTGGCTTTAGAAGTTGGCTCTGCATGCAGAATATGATATGATTGATGAAACAATAAAATATCACTGCTGTGCGAAGCGATAAAGTTACTGCTTTTGTATTGACAGTTAAGACTGAAGATCTGAATGACAGTTAAAAATTCTCTGAATGCATCACTTGAAATAAAGTTTAATAATAATACAAACAATGGGTCAGATTTTGTTGTGCCTTTCTTTTCTGGTAAGCAAATTTAAAGTACCACTGGTTTATTTTCTACACTACCACTATATTTGTAACCACAACTTCTCTGGACTCTGAGCTGACTGATGGAAATGTGGTTACCAGTCTGCTCCAACTGCATCTTCTACCACAGCCAATCTCTCAGGCCTCACAGTGGGTGAAGTGTCTTGCCCAAGTACACAACAAAAATAGGTGTATAGACTGGCAAGAAAGCACCACTTCACTGACCTTCCAGTCCAAAAGACTAGACACTGTAAAATCTGAGACAGTTCTAATAGGTAGTCCTACTGTACACAAACAAACAACAAATCTATAAAATAATGGCTTATTCAATTTAATTGTTAAAAAAAATCTGACACGATAGCTTTTGTTACTGCAAAACATAATTCGTCCAGCAGGTGGTGTGCATGTCATGTGGAAAATCGTTCCTTAGCACCATATCAAACAGGATTCACTACAATGAACCTTGCTCTAGCCAGTTGGAAAATAAAAGGTCTGGAGCAGTGTTTCTCAAACGGTGGTATGATGACCACTGGTGGTAGCAGACTGTTACATAGGGCCCTCTTCAGTTTGCTAAGACATTTGGGTTAATTATTATTATGGGTTTTTATTCCTGGTTTAATCTAATTTCAGACCATGTTCAGTTCCAATCTATGCCTGATAGTTTGCGTTTGGAAAGCCAAATATTATCTTTGGTGGTAGCCTACTTGGTATGAAAAGTTGTTTTTGTTGTTCTCAAATTCAAAAATTGTATTGTGTATTAAAAACAAACAAACATAAAACTCTATAAAATTCTATATTGTTTAATAAACAATTAAAAGCTAACCTGCAGTTAGCTTTTAATTGTTCTAAACAGTTCTACTGTTTTGTTAAACTGAATCACAGTGGCATTAATATAGGGCCCATTGTTGTTTTGTTTCTTTGAGAGACTATCAAGTGTGAGTAGAATCTCCACTTTACTGCTGGTCTCACGTCTCAGCGGTTTTATATATTTTATATATTACGTAGTTTGGTAGTTCCACATTACTTACTACTTAACAAAGCTAATATTAAAAATACCCACGTTGTTCCTGCTCTAGGGGTTGTTTTACTGTGTCAATGGGCGACGAATGGGCCACAACATAATTTACTCACTAAAGTTATAAATATCAACAGCAGGTCCAATATAAGCAAATACCAAACAATGAAATGTGAGACTAAAGAAGAAAAAAGTACATTAATAATCTTGACAACGCCATTGTAGATGGTAGCATACTAGTCGTCCAGTGCATCCACACTACAGAGTAGCGCTAACAGCAGCTAGCCACATTTGACCCTGTGCGCCGTGATCCAGACACATCCGGGCAGTGTGTTTGGAAGATGGCGACACTTACCCTCCCTGCTGAATGGATCAAAAACTGGGAAAAATCAGGAAAGCATGAGTTGTGAGTACATACTCACTTGCCAAGTTTTGGATTTTCCATAAATTCCAAACTGTACCGAGCGTCGATTCTTTAGCTGTTAAAGAATCACATTGAAGAAGCGTGCATTTTCTTGCTAATGCTAGCTTAAAAGTCTTTGATATAATGATCGCCTTGTGTTGTTAATCATATTCGTATGGATCTGTTTAGATGTATGTATAGTTGATCAATTCGTAAGAGCCAATCCAATCAATACATCCAACGAAAATCGTACCTTTTTTAGTTAGCATCTTTAGCTAATTGTAGCAACCTAGTTGCTATTAGCTAGGCGCTAACTAGCTGCTACAGCTTCAATTGTAAACATAGGTGTTAAGTGAAGAGCTGTTTTTCTTTTATCATTCGTCCTGGTATTGATTTCATTATGATTTAAGAAATCATAATGATTCAAATCAGGACATGCAAAATATGTTTGATGACCTTAACCAAAGTTAAAGTTAACAAACGTGTAGGATTAATTTGAGCTAACGTTAGCATCCAGCATCTGCGTTGTTACTTTAGCCAAAAGTAACTAATTGGAGGGAAATAATCTGTTTTGACAAATATATCCATTTGTTGGTGGTTACTACTGTGTCAGTATACTTCTTGGTAGAGTATTACATGCATAGTAGTGTAATATTGTATCAGTTATATATTAGTAATATAGAAATACTTCGGTATATGCCATAACTTCTTTTGCCAGATGATTATTGACTAGTGTAAAATGACTCTGTGCACAGACCGTCAGTTGGGTTGTTCACTTTTAAATTGTTATGCATTAGCGTTAGCATTGAGACACAAACACGTCCTTTCCCTCGCTTGTTTTAAAACCTGTTTGTAAAGTCTTTAATATGTTTCAGAGACATCCAGCACAACTCACTGTTCACTGGACGATCTGTCAGGATTTATTAATTTTATACTGACTGGACGAAAACCCCATAGAAATGAGTTAGACAGGAAGTACTGAGCTAGCCATTAAAAAGCAAAACAAAACAGATAAACTGCCACCTCGTCAATTCTTATTAAAACTATAATAATATATTTTTTTGTTTTCTTAGCATACAACTCTGCAAAGAACTCACAGAGAAAACAAGTCATGGAAGTGAAATCAAAGGTATGATTTAATTTGAATTGATGAATGGATTTTGGTCATAAATATTTACGCTTTTGTATCATCTGCAGACATTCAGGCGGCCTTATACGAGCTCTGCTCGCAGGTTGTGCAGGGCAATCTCAAAGTGGACCTTGTTGTCACTGTTCTTGGGGAAATGATGGTAAAGTTTTAGATGAATGTTGTGTCTTTCATTTATTGACAGCAGTTTATTCTGACAATATAATATATTTGTATTGATTTTAGGAACTCAGAGATGACATGTCATCAATTTTAGCAGATGTTTTCAGTATATTGGGTAAAGTCAATATTATTTTTATCATTACAAATGTGTAATAGATTGTGTAATAATACGCTTTTATGTTCTTGTCACAGACTTGGAGACGAGTGCACTTGAAGAAAAGAACAAACGTGAACACTACACACAACTAGCAGTAGCTTGTTTGGTAAGATATCAAATTATTTCATAATTGTGTAATAGGGCATATTAAAGGTATTTCTATCTCCTTCAGATGTTTGTTCCTGAAATTATTCTCAAAGAAAGGCTTGACCCAGAAACCCTTGAATCACTTGGACTAATAAAACAGGCCCATCAGTTTAATCAGAAGATTGTAAAAATCAAGACTAAACTTTTGTAAGTGGCTGGTTATTATTATATAAATACATGCATTTGTTATGAATATCATTAAAGAAAAAATATTTGCACTGATATTCGCTAAACCTTGTGTTTTTCCAGCTACAAGCAACAGAAGTTTAATTTGCTTAGAGAAGAAAATGAGGGTTATGCCAAACTAATAACAGAGTTGGGCCAAGACCTTTCAGGCAACATCACCAGCCACATCGTTCTGGAAAGCATTAAGTCCCTAATAGGTTGGTGAAATTATTCTTTTATGTATTTGGACTGGTACAAATGAGGCTCGCTTCCATGGGTTTGAACTATTTTTGTTATTGATTTAATTGCTTAGAACAGACCATGTTCATGATCATGCATGATATATATACCATAAACACACTGGATTGTGGCCATTGGCTAATTTCCACCTGTTGTTCTGCATTCACTCTCACAAATGCACTCATTCATACACCAGTGTACATTGACATGAGAGGCAAGGTGGGTGAGGTGTCTAGCACAACAACAGCATGGTCTCCAGTGCCTCCCCATAAAACGTATCCAAGGCCCATAACCAGGTCCATCTTGTTTAGCTTCTGACATCTGATGAGAGTGGGCATTGTTAACCACACTGGGTCATTCCAAAGCGGCCCACGTGAGGCGCTACCTTCGGAATAGGTCTAGCTCTGTTCGACTTCTGGTCCGCTTTGCTAAGTAACAGATATGCACTGCAAAGAGAGAGCTCGGACTCAGACGAAAACAGGCCTTGATAAACCTTTGTATTTCCAGTGATGGCCGACGTGCTTAAATTGGCTAGCGTATAATAGCATCAAATGTTTGCTGCTTATCGATGTACGGCAGTGTCAAGATTGAAAATATATTTCCGGTAGGGCTATCAAAGTTAGTGCATATACATCTGCGTTTAATCATAGAAAATTGAAGCATTAATCATGATATGACACAAATTAATCACACATCTGTAATTGTATGTCTTCCTAATTATTTTTTTCTATAGGTTGCTTTAATTTAGATCCAAATCGTGTTTTGGACATCATTCTTGAGGTTTACGAGAGTCGATCAGACCAGGATGAGTTTTTTCTGTCACTCATCAAGTCATATATGTGTGAGCCCCTCACTCTATGCCACATCCTGGGATTTAAGTTTAAATTTTATCAGGTAAGTCTTAATAAAAAGAAAAGTACAACAAATACAATAACTAAAAAAACGAAAAAAAAAAAAACGTTACCTACAATTTCTTCTTCCAGGAGCCTAATGAGGAAACCCCCAAGTCACTTTATCACATTGCTGCTGCTTTACTGAACCATAACCTAATACAGCTTGAGGATCTCTATGTACATGTAAGGCTGACACACAGTTGCAATAACACATTTTGAAGCATGATGTATTGCTACAGAAATCATTTTGAAACTACTTTATGCCACTGACACAATAACCTTAAAGAAGGATAATCCAATTAAACATTTTTAAAAATGTACGGTATTGTTAAAAGGCATGAGTTGCAACATATAAATGGAATGAAACCGTAATTACTTATTTGACCCTCTAACAAGCCTTTCTATTATAAAACAAAAATCTTCCCCTAATGCAAAGAAAATGTACACACAACAAATATTGAGCCCCAAATATACTGTTCAATCTATGATATTTTGAATAATAAGGCAATATAGTAATTTTTGTGACAGGCCAACAGTAACCTTTTCTTTTTTCTTTTATAACATCTATGCATGTCTGGATTGCCTCTTTTGTCGTCCTAGCTTATGCCAGTAGATGCCGCAATTTTAGAGGAACATAAACGAGACATCTCAGAAGCCAAGCAGACTGCTCGCAAACTTGTGATGGTTGTCCTTCCTTCAGAGAAAAACGATGATAAGGATAAGGACAAAGACAAGGACAAAGATGATGACAAGAATGAAAAGGTTGTTTTGATTTGCATTAAAATACATATGAATGAACAGCACATTATTGATGCCTTTTTTGTTTTAATTTCTTTTTTATATAAATGCAGTTTTTTAAAAAAATATTTTCTTCCGTTGTTTTGTCCCCACAGCCACCTGACAACCAGAAGCTTGGTCTGTTGGAAGCATTACTCAAAATTGGAGACTGGCACCATGCCCAGTGTATTATCGACCAGATGCCTTCTTTCTATGCTACTTCTCACAAGGCCATTGCTCTGGCGCTTTGCCAGCTTGTTCACCTAACTGTAGAGCCACTCTACAGAAGGTATGATTCTGTAACACCAGACACAATACTGATTTCACTTGTACTTTATTACTAAAGCTTTTTTTCTACCATGACTACATAGAGCGGGGGTTCCCAAAGGAGCCAGAGCGTGTGTGGTGCACCCACTGAGGAACAAGCGCGCCCCTCGTCCTGCAGAGACCTTTGAGGACCTACGACGGGACACATTTAGTATGCTTGGTTATCTGGGGCCTCACCTGTTGCACGATCCTATCCTCTTTGCAAAAATAGTGCGCTTGGGCAAGGGTTTCATGAAAGAGGTACATTATATTATAAACATCTTTCTGCTGCTTACAGATTGGTTCACACTAACAAACTTTTTTTTTCAATATATATCTATAGTACCAAAGTGATTTGAAGTCTGACAAAGACAAGTTGGTGAGTTACTTATTATTTTGCTTTGGGGATGTTTGTTGATTTAGCTATACTTATTATCTGAACGCTGATTATTTGCTTTGTTTTAATTACAGGAAATACTTCTGAGTTGTTTCCTCAGCATTGCAGACCAGGTGCTCCTGCCATCTCTGTCATTGATGGAGTGCAATGCTTGTATGTCGGAAGAACTGTGGGGTCTTTTTAAAATGTTCCCGTACCAGCACAGGTGAGAAGCATTTTCTTCTATGCCTATTGTGGTTTTACATGAATTTGTTGCGTTCTCTAATAAGGCTGGGAATCAACCGGTCCCTAACAATTCTCTGACGCACAATACCTGCCTCACTAAATAGTATCACTTTTTATTGCACATGATGTTCTGTGATGTATCACTGTTTTTAACAATAGTATTTTTTTCATCATCAAAACACTGAATATGTTAAATGCATTACATAAACATGTTTCCTTTCTTTAAACAAACTTGTAGTGCTGTCACAAAATAATTGTTTAAATTATCCCCAGAAAAAAAAGTTACCTAATTTAGTGTATATACAGAGATACACCGATACCACTTTTTCCCGAACCATTACTTGTACTCCATTTTCAGTTCTTGCTGATACCGAGTATATCAAATCAAATTAACCTTTTAAAACAAAATAATATATATTCTGAATGGTGAAAAGTCGTTAAAATGTGTCATTTGAGCAGGGAGTTTAAACCCATGGATAGAATGTGCAGCTAAGTGGAAGGTGGTATCGGTTCTTGGGATTGCCACCACATTGAATGTAGGAGAGTTTAAAATAACTGAATAGGGTATTGCTACTTAAACCAGTTTGGAGTAGTGGCCTGTCCATTGGAACTGCAGTGAAAAATATCCTGAAAGCTTTTTCCCATATATACCATAGAATGTAAAAGCAAACTGTTCGTGCTAAGCTCACGGGGCACCTTCAGCTTTCACAAAGGTTGGATTTTGTGGTGTTTGTTTTGCCTATTTACAGATCATTCACTTTTTCAGTTTTCTGTAAATCAGCTTTGGCTTCAGATCACTCTGCTCCGTTCCAACACTTTTTGCTCTGATTGGTCAGTGACCCAAGAGCCACTGGATGTACCTAGCCACTAAAGGCTAAACTGGCGGTGCGTGGCCAGTGACTTAAATGCCATGTTCCTTGACCGAGGCTTAGTACAAGCAGCTGGTACTGAGCTGATAACCAATACTGGTATCGGTGCATACCTAACTATGTATTGATATTCAAGCACACCCCTATTTTCTAATGTGCTTTACAATTTTAAACCTCTGCTCGCCAGTAGTGGTTAAAGGCATTGCACATATGCGGTCGTGGCCACCTTGACTTTGTGCGTTAATTTCACGACTTGGTCCCTATTTCACTCTATAGCTGTACAGTCAGATAAAGCCTCATGGCCAGAAAATCTTTTTAAGAAAAAACTGTTTGAACCTACTTTAAACTGTAATCCTTTTTGTAATCTGTAGGTACCGATTATATGGACAATGGAAGAATGAGACTTATTTAAGCCATCCACTGTTGGTCAAGGTTAAAGCTCAGACTATCGAAAGGGCCCGATACATAATGAAGTGAGTATGAGCCGTTATTTTGAGCTTTTTTTTTTTTTCTTCAGATTTAGAGTTACACAATTATTGTGCATTTTGTAGTTACTAATTGGTATATATAATTTTCCTGAAATTTGATGCTTGGAACGATTGGAATAGATTTACATTAGACTTGTCAGGCTATGAGGGTCAGATGCTTGTCCCTCAAACCCGATATCTGTCTGATTGAATGTGCTCTTGTGTATTTGCTCTTTTTAGGCGACTGACCAAAGAGAATGTAAAGCAGTCTGGAAGACAGATTGGCAAATTGAGCCATAGCAATCCCACTATTGTCTTTGATTATGTGAGCAAAATATTTTATATTTTTAGAAAAGAAACACGCATATTTATGTTCCCAGAAATGTCACTGAACAAATCTAATTTGTTTTAAATACTTTTACAGATGTTGTCACAGATCCAGTGGTACGACAACCTTATAGTCCCTGTTGTCGACTCATTGAAATACCTCACATCACTTAACTATGATGTTCTGGCCTGTATGCTCTTTTTTATGTGCTATAAGTGTCATTAAAATGTGTGGCTTATTATACAAACATATCCCCAACTCTGTATTCAGATTGCATAATCGAGGCTCTAGCCAATCCTGAGAAGGAAAAGATGAAACATGACGACACCACCATCTCCTCGTGGTTACAGAGTAAGATGCTCAGTTTCTTAATAACCAAATTGTTATGAAATGCATAAATTTCAATTTTGTCTTTTTATTTACTCCTAGGTTTGGCAAGTCTTTGTGGGGCTGTGTTCAGGAAATACCCCATTGAGTTGGCTGGGCTTCTTCAGTATGTGACCAATCAGCTCAAAGCTGGAAAAAGGTAAGTTGTTTGTATTATTAAATGGAATGATTGGAAGGAGATGTATCCAAAATGGATGATATAGCAATTGATTATTTGGAGGCATACATTATTTAGAATAGTGGGTTTATTGCCTATAATAACAAAATTACAGTAGAAAGTGTTGAGTAAAATAACATGAAAAGAAATGTCTTGTGTAACCTCCAAACAAGGGTATGAAATGTTTCTCCCCTTTTAGAATTCATTTTATGGGCCATTCATGTTTCGTGCTGTACTTGAACCTCAGCGTATGATAAAATATCATCTGATTGTGATCATGCAAAAAAAAAAGAAACAAAAATGAAGATATTAATTTCTGTCAATATTGCCCACCATTAAGAATGATTATATTTCAGCAAGTTGTTAATTTTCGGAAACCTGTTCCTATCATCGTAGTTTTGACCTGTTGATCCTAAAAGAGGTGGTGCAGAAAATGGCTGGGATTGAGATCACAGATGAGATGACATCAGAGCAGATGGAGGCCATGACAGGAGGAGAGCAACTAAAGGCTGAGGTACAGACTAAATGTTACTGCTACTTTTTTCTTATTTTGATTTTATGCGCCATAGTAAATTATCTATCATATAAAATGTGCACAATATTCAAAATAAAATAAATGTCCATTATGTGCATGCTTATAAATTATATATTCAAATAAATTGAGCCTCTTCAACTTTGACCATTCATGTCCACAGGGAGGTTATTTTGGTCAGATCAGAAATACAAAGAAGTCATCACAACGTCTAAAGGATGCTCTGCTTGAACATGATTTAGCCTTACCATTGTGTTTACTCATGGCACAACAACGCAACGGTGTAGTTTTCCTTGAAGGGGGAGAGAAGCACTTGAAACTTGTTGGTCATCTCTATGATCAGGTATTTAAGTTTATTGATCAAATTAGTACCTATAAAATAGTCTTATCAAACATGACCTTTTTTGCAGTGTCACGACACATTGGTGCAGTTTGGTGGCTTTCTGGCCTCTAACCTCAGCACTGAAGACTACATTAAACGTGTTCCTCCTATTGATGTTCTATGCAACCAGTTCCACACCCCACATGATGCTGCGTTTTTTCTGTCGAGGCCCATGTACGCTCATCACATAGTGGTGAGTTTAAAAGCACTTTTTAATATGTAATTTGCAGATTATGTAATGTTATCTTCTTTATAGTCCAAGTATGATGAGCTAAAAAAAGCAGAGAAGGGCAACCGTCAGCAGCAAAAGGCACACAAATATGTGGCAGCCTGTGAACAAGTAATGAACCCAGTTCATGAGGCAGTGGTGTCGCTGCATCCAAATCGAGTGTGGGAAGATATGCGTCCTAATTTCTATGTGACTTTCTGGTCCCTCACGATGTACGACCTGGCTGTGCCACATTCTGCATATGAGCGTGAGGTCAACAAGCTCAAAGCGCAGATTAAAGCCATCGAGGATAACCCTGAAATTGTGAGTTTCAGCAGCCGTTTCACTTCACAATGACTGCAATTTTTAGTGGTGTAGTAAGTTATGAGCTCTGATTATGTTTGTACTTTTATGTAGCCATTGAATAAGAAAAAGAAAGAGAAGGAACGCTGCACGGCATTACAGGAGAAATTGCAAGAGGAAGAGAAGAAGCAGGCCGAACATGTCCAAAGAGTGCTCCATCGGCTTAAACTGGAGAAGGATAACTGGTTATTGGCAAGTAAGTGTTCACAAGCATTTCAACTTTAATTTTAGTCTTGCATTTTAGGGTTCTTTATGTCACTGCTGTTTGAATGATATAAACTGACTCTTGTCAGTGCCGCCCAGTGGACAAGTGGTTAAAGCAGATGCACACATGCTAGGCATTTCCTGGCTCGTCTCAGCGTCAAAAATAGAAAATTGATATCTGTGCGATGTTTGTTTTTGTTTCATTAGAATCAACAAAGAATGAAACGATAACAAAGTTCCTGCAACTCTGCCTATTTCCACGTTGTATATTTTCATCCATTGATGCCGTGTACTGTGCCCACTTTGTTGAGCTGATTCACCAGCAAAAGACACCCAACTTCTGCACCCTCCTATGCTATGACAGGGTACGTCCAGCACATATCATCATGAAAACTGATAACACTTAATTGTGATCAATTGTTTATTTCATCCTAATTTGCAAATGTTCATGCAGGTTTTTTCAGCCATTATCTACACAGTGGCCAGCTGCACTGAGAATGAGTCTCATCGTTTTGGACGCTTCTTGTGCTGCATGCTGGAGACTGTGACGCGCTGGCATAGTGACCGGGCTGTCTATGAAAAGGTTTGCATGATTATTTCATTATATTTTTTATCCTTCACTTCATTTGTGTTATTTAAACATTCTTTTTATTTTATTGTATGTGAATTTAGGAGTGTAGCAACTATCCTGGTTTTGTAACCATCTTCAGATCGACGGGCTTTGATGGAAGACACAAAGCAGACCAGCTGGACTATGAGAACTTTAGACACGTGGTGCACAAATGGCACTATATGCTAACAAAAGTGAGCAACTTGCTGCTTAATTTAAATCCAACTTTCAGTCCAATTTGAGTTACATTATGATTTTCTCTTTTAGGCATCAGTACATTGCTTGGAGACTGGAGACTATACGCACATCAGAAATATTCTTATTGTGCTCACCAAAATCCTGCCTTGCTACCCTAAAGTCCTGAACCTAGGCCAAGCTTTGGAGTGCCGAGTTCACAAGATCTGTCTTGAGGAGAAGGACAAGAGGCCAGACCTTTATGCCTTAGCAATGGGGTAACAGCATTGTGTGCTGACCAACTCTACATGGAGCATCATATAAATGACCTAAGCGTTTTTTAACATGCTGCCTACTTTTTGATTACTCAGTACATATATATATTAATTTATATAGATTTTAGAATCTGTTATCACATAATTGTTTTGAACATAGATTTTCTTTGTACTTACAGCTTCTCAAATAATCTTGTAGCTTTGCTTTGGTAAAACACCAAATCTGAGAATACAAATTTTTAACAGATATCAGTCCTTTGTCAGTGTTTTTTGAAATTCCTATATTGACATTGGAAATTGCTCACAAGCTGGCCTGGTTTCTTAAAATAATCAGATTAACACATTTAAGAGTGTTTAGAATGTCCCTATTGTCTGCATTGTGTAAACCTTTTATTGCATCTGACAGCTATTCAGGTCGATTGAAAAGCCAGAAGTTGCACATGGTCCCTGAAAATGAGTTTCATCACAAAGAGGTACCGGCACGTGCTACCGCGGCTAGTCAACAGAACGGTCCAGGAGGCACTGGAAAACTTGCTACCAGCACAAACAAGACCGATGATGGGGCATCAGAGGATGGAGGTCAGTTTTTGTCTGTGTTTTTTTTTTTGTTTTATTTTCTTTGTTATAAATGTATTACAGTATAATAAATGCACTGTGGTTTATAAACAGAACGGGGCAAAGAGAAATCTCAGGGGACCACAAAACCAGTCAGCAAAGCCAACAGTACAGCGGCCAAAGTGACCACCAGCAATGGAAATGGTGCTCTCAATAGGTACATACTTCTAACCCTACTAAATACAGATGTATTTAAATTGAAATCATTTCACTAAAACATACTCAATTTCTTTTTGCAGCACTAAAGGAGTGAAAGATGACAAAGAGAAGAGCGGGAAGGAGAAGAAAGAGAAGAAGGAGAAGACTCCTGCCAACACTCCGGAGATGAAGAGTGAGTTGAGGCGAGAGAAGCACAGGGACGAGCGGACAGGGAAAGATGATCGGGCCACACGCGAGGGTAAGGAGAAGACCCCCAAGACTGAGCGAGGGAAGACCGAGGACAAGAGTTCCAAAGACGACAAGGCCAAGGCCGGTAACGGAGAGCCCGATGCGCCCAGGGAGTCCAAGAGCAAGGAGAGAGACCGCAGCACTGCAGCCACATCCCTCAAGACGGCAGTTCCTAGGTCTGAGTCAGCTGAATCTGAAAGGGGTAAGGAACCCATTGTTTTCATTACTGGATTTATGATTTGTGGCCGTTTCTAAAACATAATTTGTTTGTCTTTAAGATCACAAACGAAGAAAGCTTGACAGCCACTCCTCTCCATCCCACTCCTCGTCTGTTAAGGTTAGTATGGCTTGAGGAAGGCTGTGCCCATTTCTACTCTGTCTGCCGGAGATTCCCTGCCGTTTCGCATTCCAGCAACTTTGAAGAAACCTGAGGAGTGATTTTTTTTTTTTTTTTTTTTTTTTGTCTGGATCCCTTCCTGTATCCTCAAGAGATTATACCATGGACATCAGCATTACGTTTTGCAGAAAGGGTGGACACCCTTCAGGACTTAGTCAAGAAAATGTTGTAAATATTGAGTATTTTCATATTGAGAGATTTCTATTTTTGTATCAATGAAAGTTTTAAGTGTGCCTTGAAGAATTTTTTTCTACATATTCTTTCAAATTCATCCCTGTGGATTTTTGTCACCTGCTAAAATCCTCTGATCCTCCACGTCATGAGAGTTGGCTTTTTATTGTTCACGTTTTCGGAAGCCGTATTTTTATACTTATGAAAGTGCCTGTCATTTTTTTAGTTTTTTTTCCTTTTTCTGCAAGTTCAAGAGTTCCTGATTTTATCAATGGATTTTTTTCTCCACCATGTTCTGATCGAGAAGTGTCAGCAGATGTTTGTCCAATTGTTGCCTGGTTTCCAAAGCCTCAGCTGCCACTGAGTCATTACTCCTTTTTCGGCTCGTTGCAATGGCCCGCAATACTCCTACATCTCTCCGATTTGGTCCCTTGAGCTCTACCCCCACCACCATCAACCGTTGATATTGACAGCCGTACCTACCTCCAAGGATCAGTGAGAATTGGATTTACAAGCAGAAGAGGGCAGCAGAGAATGTTGCAGTTTTACAATCACCCAATGGTCCAAATACCTGACCCTGCACAGAGGGAGAAAAGGAGGAGTGTGGGCACAGCCTCAATCGTCTGGAGAGTTGCCCACTGGGAGCATGTGATAGGTCTTATTTTTCCCTTCCACCTGAGAACTAGGCTCCAAGTGTCTTATCAGTCCTAACCTGTAAGTTCCAACAGTCAAGTAGTGTATGTAGGGCAGTTGACAAGCACTTACATTTGAATTATAGGTCCTGCACGCACAGACACTCTTGTAGTCACAGTTTAGCACTTGCACTTTAAATGTGCTGTAGCTTTTTATTATGTTTATTGACTGAAAATTTCGACTAAAAATAGTGAAATATAGTCTGCTGATGTACAGAGTAATTTATTAACTCAGGGCTATTTTAGTAAATACATTCCACATGTTGACCTCTCCTTTTGTAATAACATTGTGAAAACCTCAGTCCTTGAAGGTCAGAGGTCAGGGGAGAGGCTCGCTGCTGATCTGACCAGCACCAGCTCCCTTCCCCCCCCCAACCCCTTCGACTCTACTGCTGTCCACCCACCCCACCCCCTCCCAGCTCATGTGTCATCTCCATTCATCCCTACAGGACAATAGCACCGAACTCAAGGAATCCACTACCAAGGTATGAACAGCCTTCTACTGTCGCCATTGCTATTGTGGTTCAAAATGTTATGCATATGATTTCAGTGCCATCCTATTTGAGATTGCTAGAAGTATTTTAAAGTTACATTATCTTTTTTTTTAATATATGTGTATTGTAATGCTGTGTTTAACAAAGACCCCACAATATATGTTCAAAAGTTAGTGTGTTTATTTTTGTTGCTTTTGTTATTTTAAATGCCATCGTAGCACCCAGTCAACTACAATTCAGTCGACCGATCCAAGAGCAGAGAGAGGGAGCCAGAGAAGAAAGACTCACCTGGGCGACTGAAAGAGAAGAAAGAAGAAAAGGATCGTAAAGAGAGAAAGAGAGTCAGTGTTTTAATTTATTAATAATAGTTAAGACTTTTTTGGCCCACAGCCTTTATTAGGCACAGAGCCTGGCATAAGTGCTGCTGCTTTAAAACACTCGTCATCAGGCAGCACCAGCGTTTTTAGTAATCATGAACTGTACCCTATTTACTGTCAGGACCATGTTATCAACGACCATGAGACCAGTCAGGAAGTCAAACGTCGGAAAGATGAGAATGGAACAAGTAAGTGTGAGCTCACGCCGTAATCACTGCTCCATCATTATGTACAGCTCACTTCAACTCACTGTCTGCTCAGATTCCTCTAAGACCAGCAAGAGCACAAGCCCTTTGTGCGACTCTCCACTTTCAACTGAGAAAGAGAAGAGCAAGAGACCAAAGTCTTCAAGTAAAGAGAAAGGCGACTCTTTGAAAACAGAAAGGACTTCCACTGGGGGGAAAAAGGTTGATTATAAACGCTTTCAGTTCTGTCATTTATGTTTCATACTGTACATTGCAAATTAATTGATCAATTTGATCTAGTTGTACATATCCAAATAATTTGTCTCCTTTTTCTAGGAGTCCAGACATGATAAAGACAAATCTGAAAAGAAAGACAAGAGGGAGAGCGCAGGTGGAAAAGAAGAAAAAAAGCAATATCCTTTATGTCAAGCATAATAACTCTTATGGCTTGGGCATGGTTTAGACTGTTCAGACTTTTCAAGTCTACGTTTGAAATTGTGATATTATATTCATAGCCTAATCCAACCTTTCTAATACCGTTAAGCACAACTCTGATGCAACAGGGGTCAGAAGGACCACTAAGCAGACCCAGACTCACATTTAACTAAAAGCTTTCAAATAGCTGTATCTTTTTGCCAACTTCATCTGGTCATGGTTGTTTTTCCTTAACCCTTATGACCTGACAGGAAGTTTTGTGTCATTTTCCATGCCTAAATTGGCCACCCTTTTAACTGTATTCGAGATATTTGGATGAATTTGGTTGCAAACCTTAGCTTCACTCATACTTTATAACAAAAAAAAAAAGAATATTTACATTTTGCAATGCCTGTTGTTATAGGGTTTATAAATTTTCTATCCATATGTACTGTTGGCGCCCTTTTACAAATTTTTTGACAGTTGTATAAATGTACATTTTGTGCTTAATTCTGTTAATCCACTTCAGTTCTCACAAGTAATACTGGAACAGAATGGAATAGTTCTTACCTAGGGGTGCACGGTGGCAGAGTGGTTAGAGCTCTTACCTCCCAATAAGGAAACCGTGGGTTCGAATCCTGGACCAGATCAAAATCCCATGATCTCTGTGGGTGGAGTCTGGATGTCCTCTCCGTGTTACCGTGGGTTCTCTCCGGGTTTTCTGGCTTCCTTCCTTCTTTCCTTTCTAAAACTCTAAATCGCCCCAGTGAATGAATGTGAGAGTCTCTTATTATGACAACACTGGGTTTGATGATAATTTTTTTAATTTTTCCCCAAAACAAATTTGAGTTTTTTTTTTCCCCCTTTAATTATGCTCATGCCTCAATCAATCAAATAGCTTAATTTATCCCCGGTGGCAACTGAATTGGGCAGATGTGGCTTATTTATGACAAGTCAACAAGTCAACCACACAAGCAGTGACCCGGAAGTTGTTTTATAATTTATAAAGTTGTTTTATAAAGCCCCAGCATGGGGAATTAATGGGCTCACTTTACAGAGGCCTGTTGGTAAATGTTCATTTCAGTATGAACTATAAAAATCACACTCTTGATTTAATACAATTATTTACATTATTACATTGAAGTATTATTGGTCAGAATTGAAGTGAATTAACTGATTTAAGGTAAAAGTTTAGATATATTATAAGTTTTACAGTCAGTCAAAAACTGGAGAAAAAGGGCACTAACAGTACATAAGGAAGTTTGTTCTGACGGGTCACATGGGTCAAACACCATTCAGAAACACACATGTGTTATTTATGTACTGTCATCAGAATTGCACCTTTTATCATACAACGTTGAACACATAAGCAGCCCAGGATATAAGTGGTTTAAATTACATAATTATAACAGGTGGGTTTGGTGGGGAAGGGGGGTCTTAACAGGTGTTATAATGTGTGTTAAACTCAGTCCTATCAGTTCTTTTAGGCCTTAACATACTCACTCATAAATCCTCCGACAAGCATAGATAATGCAGTTAATCGTGGAGGTAAGTCAGCTTGTGAGGCATTCACAAACAGTTTATGAATGCTTAATTTTCTCTGTTTTTTTGCAGCAGAACTGGAGATGTGGTGCTTTTTCCTTTCAAGATGACTGCAACCACCTTTACTGCGTCTGCCTTTTTTTAACGAACCCCACAACGTTAGCTGTAGTGACAACAGCCCTTTTTCCATTTCAAGACTTTACAGTAACCCATTTAAAAAAATTTGTCTTTATTATACAGTATGTTATGCCTTGTTCGTTTGATAAAAATGTCCATTTAGTGAAATGGTTACTGTATGAAATTCTTTTTGGTAGCATCTGTTCATTGGATTTGGTATATTTTGCTCAAAAAAATTGATATTTTCTGTGCATTGTCTAGCTCTGCTTAAACCCATTTTTATTGGCGTTACGTATTATATGCCCACTTACCTCATCCTTTAAAGATGCTTAGATATTTTTATTTATTTATCTTCATCTTTTAATGCAAGCAAAATGATAGGTTATCTGTGAGGAATATGATACAAGGACCAGAGTGTATATTGTGTACAATAAAAGGTAACATGAAATCAAGTATCATGTTATTGTTTTTCCATGTGTTTTCCTCCCTGACTGTCTTTTGTGAATTTATGTTGATCAGGTTTTATATAATTTATAAAATGCCAGTTCAGCTTTGATTCAAATGTAGAATTGTAAAAAAAATCAAGACAAAAGACCTGCGGCTCTGTACTTCAAATACAGCTGTTTTGAAATGACTTTTGGAAATTTTATCTGCTGTATTCATTGTACCTTTTTTACAAAAAGAAAACCCAATAAATATAATAGTTTTCCTAGCGTGTCAATCATGGTGATATTTCTTTTGCAACGAATACACCTGCATTATTACATTTTAACAATCATAATAGTTAGATATTTGTGTGCCTTTCGAGTTCAGTCAAAATATGTCATTAGTTTTGTCCAAAGATTTGACAGAATATATCGAGGTGGTAATATGCACTAAATATGTTGCATGTATGCAATCTCAAAAGATATGTTGGTCTTCTGTAATAACAGCTATGCAATGTGTCTGTATTGTGCAGTTAATGCAGCACTACTCACAAGAGTTAAATATAAACCTTATTTTATTAAGGAAATGTATTAAAATTGTCTGTACACAACCTCTTCACAGAGGTTTATAATGTTCATACACATGCAACTCCCATGGCTGAGGTAATTTTACAAATGAAATGCACAAATCCATCCATCTGGGTCAGATGTTTTGAGATTTAATCAAGGTCCACTCAGAGTTGCATTTTGGTACAACTTCGTCCAAAATCACATGCAGTTTATTTGGGAATAAGGGGCTAAGATTTTAAACACAATAGTTGTATGCAGACTTTCCATAGAAATTAAACAGGTAAAGATAAATTCATAGCTCTTGCTTCGTTATACAGATCCTCAACTGAAGATATGGCACAATGCAAAGCTCATCACATCCAAAGTAACTATGAAAATACTGACTCACTGCTCTACTGCTGATGCTGCACTCACTATGGTTTAACTCAACCCAGCTTCATGGTACTAAAAGGGTTGTTGACTATATTTGTTTGAAGATCCCAAAATGCAATAACCAAGTTAAAAGCTGACCTCATTTGAATAAAATAGTGAAAACTATGGCAGTTCAACAGCAGTCTTACAAAGTAGCATCTTTTTGAAAACACAATGATGCCCAACACATTAAAAACACAGAGTAGTGTCAAGTTTAAGATGGTATGTGTGGGGTAATAACGTTTGCTTTATAGATGATGCTAGCCTTAATATGACAATGAAAATAATATATATATTTTTTATCACTAATTATAACTTTAAAATGAATTATATCTTAACTAAATATGTCACCACAAAAATATTAGGATCTTCAGGATGCATTGACTGCAAATCATGGCTTTTTTCTTTGAAATATAAAACAAGTTAGCCGCTGTTAACAAATTATCTAAATACGCCAGGAAGCAATATTTTCCCTTTTTTGACACATCTTTTCGAATTGCCATGACGCCAAATGCTTCATAAGGCACTACAAGAGGCAAATCCACGGTTTCCAGATGCTGAAAAGTCCTTCTGCACCAGGCCTGCTCCGGTAGTGTGCGGGACGGGCCTTGTATGTACAGTTCATCCAGGCCTCGCTGCCACAATGAGCAGCACCTCATGTTGACACCGGGTCCGCTCCAAAACCGGTCTATAAAATGTGCCAGTGGTAGTGTTCATCTGGACGCGTCCGTCAAACATACTAATTTCACTCCTATAACCTAAAGACTGAAAGAAAATGTGGATTAGCGTCCTCTTTACATTTTACTGACATAATACTAAAAAGGTTAAGTCACCCTTTATATTTTAACGCTCTCTGTGCCATACACGTTGTAGCCTTCTCGGTACGTGGCAAAGTTTTGAGTGTTTGCTGGAGGGGCTGGTTTAAAGTTCTGGGCATTCTTTGCTAATTTGAGTCTTTTTGTTTCTTGGCGTGACTTGTAACAAAACTCTATCAAGGCCACGGTCATCGCCAGTCCCAGCCCCCCAACCAAAATATAGAAGACCCCTGCCACGTTGCTCAAGCTCAGGGCGCTTGTCTTGTCCTAGGGAAGGTAAAGACCCACATTAAGACATCTTAAAATGACAGGACATGCAAAGAATGTTAGAAAAGTAAACTTTAGCTAATTTGCTAACTAACAATTTCTAAGCAACCCCTTTAAGCTAATGATGTCATAAATTATAACTGTGTAGGCAGTATATTTGCGTTATTAACATAAATTATAAATAAATATACACAATATTATTATAAGAAAAGCTGTTTTTTGTTCAAATAAATGGTGAATGTAGAAATGCTAGCTGGTACCGTGGCTAACTTGCTGTAATGCTAATGAGGAAGGCGGTCATGGTCGTACAGGTCTGCAAATCTATGAGTAAACTCTTGTTTGAACTACATTAACTCCTCTACCTTTATACATTACATTTTTCAAATCAAATAGCAAGTTGAAGAAGGTGAATTGAACCATTTTTGCTGCTATTTGGGGCCAAACATTGAAATTCATTTATGTGCATTCTAATCCATTAATCCAAGTTTGCTAGCTCCTCCCTATTTTTATTTTAACATATAAACCACTTTTCTGTACTTAAAAAACGTCTTCTTAAATTCTATTACTTCTTAAACTTAAATGTATGTGAATGAATTAAGAACACCAATAAGCTAAATTTCAATAGAGGTTTGGATGTCATAACAGCAGTCTAATGGTTTCAATTCTCTTCAGAAAATGGTATGAAAATATACTTTATGTATCATGCTGAGTGGAGTAACAAATTGGCTTGAGTAGAAAACCATTCTATGTGTTTATGGATTAAAACCAGTGTTACATTCTAAGTATAAACAAGCAGTGTTCAGATGTAATGTCTGGGAGGATGTATGCCATAGATGTTTGCAGATGAAGGAAAGATCAAAATGCATTTTTGTATAGAAGACCTGCAGCGACTGACCTTACTTCCCGAGTCCTTGGTTCCACATTCACCCTTATCGTACCACCATTTGTTTTTCAGCTTGTCTAAGATGCCTTGTTCACTGAGTTTCAATACGGCAAGGTTTACAGGAGTTCTTCACGTGGGAAATAACATAAATAACATTTATTATGTTATTTTATGTTATTCAACTTTTTAACTACTTTATACTAAGCAAAGCGATATTGTAGGGTCCTGGCCAAGACACATTATAGCAAGCAACATTACAATAAACGTATGGCCTGTGATAACCCACAATGACTACCCTAGCATGCCAGACCCCAGCTATATCGCTTTGAGTAATCGGCACACACTGATCACAAGAAGAGAAAAGATTTAAATTAATAAGTTAAGCAGCTGCTGCACAGAATGAGAAAAATAACATATGCAGAAGTTGACGTGGTGCATTTTGTGCTATGGGCAGCCTTAAATGTTTATCAAGCTGGATCTAACAGGAACCCTTTCTTGACTTACAGGCAAAATGAAGCAGTCCAATTTCATTAAGAACCTACAGAAGATGATGTCTCACAAAAACATCAATAAAGACAAAGGCATTTTATAGCAATCAATCAGGTAAGCCTAAGGGGCCAAATAAATGCTACAAGCTCTGGGTTCACTAGAAAAAAAAAAAAACTGATTGCACTGAATTATGATGTTTGGGCCTGAACATTTGATCATGGCAAGTTGACTGCTAGATTTCAAAGTGTTATTTCATTTCAGAAACAAAATCAGTGTTTGTAATTTAAAAAATGACTACAATGGTTGATTTCACTTATTCAGACAGGATGCTTTTGTAAAATGAACAGAAAAACACACATGCACAGGGTGATCTGTCATTCCTTTTCTTCAGTCAGAGCTCAATGAAGGATAAAGTTATGATGGCTTTGTCGATATAGTCGACAGTATTAAACCTAATATATATAGGCTGTAGTAGGTAAAGTAAACCAAACTGTGAATGCTTTTATCCAACTGCAGTAAGGTCATCTGTGTCACTGTAACATTTGGTCTTCACCCCTGCCACTAGGAGCCAGTTTGCAGAACACATCATCTAGGTCCAGTCTCAAGAGGTCACTACAGTAACATGATTTTTGAGTTACATTTTGCATTTATGAGATACATTGGCATAGAAATAAGCTGAGAAAGTATTTCCCTTGAAACTGCATGTTAAGTTAGTGTAAGATAGAAACAGTGTCTTGGTGAACATCTGTGCTTCTAGTTCAGAATGTTATTTGTGAACGATCCACACAGATCAGATTTCAGATTTCTAGATAGAAAAGGAAGTCTACTGCGCAAGATGCCACATGCTCGACTAGATTGAACTTTTTGTCCCTGTGCAGACAAACATAAATAAGTTGTATTATTAAGAATGAGTAGCATCATGTGACCTGATCTTATCTTCTTCCTTCAACACTGCACTAACACATAAACTGTATGGGAAACTAGTGTAATTACTAAGACAAGCCAGCAGATGGAGCCACATACTATTAATACAGTTTGTACCCGCCACATTCAACGTGTAGTTGATTTCACATGAATGCTTTTCATAGTTAACTTTGAGGAAACATTGATTACAGTCATAATTACCAAACAGGTTTTCTTAAACCAAAACAATTCTTATACAATATCAGCACAGGATAAAATATAATATATATATAAAAATATAAATACATCTTTAAGTACCAGACACAATTTCACCAACATTTGCACTCTATTGCAATTCATTACAATCACTGAAATAAATCTTACTTTTGCAGGAGAGGGCTTGGCTAGAAAGCATGTTTGTGTTATGTAAACATTTGATTTACAGCAGCCGTTAAAGTCCAGCAAATGTCACTTGTAATGTGCCCAAGCTAAATCTTTCCTCTACTTGTGATGCATCATAACTTTATCTTTCAGTCTGTCTGCAAAATAGGAGAGACGTGTTGAAGGCAGACAAGAAATGCAGGACAAGACAAGGAAACACACAAACGCATGCTGATGCAGACACTTATAATGGCCACAAACTAAATATAAGGATGTAATTACATTTAATGAAACATTATCTAATAGTTTGCAACTTTATTTCAAAATCTTCATGTTCATGGAAAGTCCAATTTTGGGGCCAAAGATTTGTTCAGTAGATATCAGTGATTTTGCTCAATTACTCACACTTGTTTTTCTGAAAGTGAAATGAAAACAGAGAAAAATGGCAGTCAGGTTGAACATGAATCGAGTAGTCGTCAGGTGTTGCACGCTGACAGTGAGAGGAGACAACAGAGTTGCGTTATCTTTTGGGTAGTATCCACTTCCCGCTCACTCGGTTTGGATGATGTGTATAACTGCAAACTCTGCCTGTCTCTCCTTCCACAGTGTGCCGCAGTCATGAGGCAAGGGCAGAGGCACATCGAGACTCTGCTGCACTGTTCATCCAGGTAACAAGTCAGGGGCTACATTTGGAACATTTGACAAGAGATTTGATTTGCCACAGCCCAGACACACAAGGAAGGAGGCCTGATCTATGGTGCATAACAGCATTGTTCTTTTAATATTTTGATTATACTGTCAATCATTCATTAGCCTTGGTTGATATGTTATGTCTAAAACGTATATATTTTAAAGCAAGTCAAATCAAATTCTCTTTTACAAATGGGGCCCCTGGTTACACTGTTTTGGCCACAGAGAACTCACTGCTCTGGAGTGGATAGGAGCCAGTGATGTTTTGGTTGTCTTACACTGGGTTTTGATGTGAGGATATTGGACGGATATGTTTCTGAATCAGATTTCATTAGAATTCTCACGTTTGCCTGCAGATGCTTAGTCCCCTCAAGACAACGCTGTCCCCCGTGCGGGCCCTAACGCACCCAGGAGGTGGATCTGGAGAGTGCATTCTTAGTTCAAACCTAGAGGTATCGATCCTAAATGAAATGTGATAAGCTTTAATCCTTGTACAGATATGAAAATGCCCTAAAGCTTTGACATTGGCATGTAGGCATAAAAAAACAGAGAGAAAGATTTCTGATTTCATGACCACAAGTCAATAACTAGTCTCAAAAGAACTATTAAGCTGTAAATCTTATCTAGATAACTACCCAGTAGCCAAGTAAAGGGTTCCCACTCGATCACATATGCTACATCAGTCTAATACTGAAAGTAAAGTTTTATCCAAAGTCTGTAGTGAGTGACTGCCGATTACTCCATTGTAGGATACCGGACTTTGGTGACATTGAGGCTGACCTTAGAGTCACCTCCCCCGCTGCCGCACTCTCCCTTGTCGTACCACCATTTGTTTTTCAATTTGTCCAAGAGGCCTTGCTCATTCAGTTTTAACACTGCCAGGTTAACAGCATTTCTTGAAACGATAAAACATAGCTTGTAAGAAAATGCACAGGTCCGTGAGAAATCTAATATATTAGAATATTAGTAGAGAAATAGAGGTAATTATCAATGGTTCATATAAGGGGAGAACGGAAGGGACAAATTGGTTGTAGATTTCACTGGTGTGAAAGGGTAAAAAGCATTTACAGCAAAGAAATCTTGTAGAGGTGGTATGGAGGGTACATCTTTCTAACTGAAGTGTGCGGGATGGGGACATTGTGTCATTGTTGAGTCAGAGAAATACACATCCAGCATGCAGCTTAACATTCATCACAACTGACAGAGCAGCATTTAAGTAGCAGATTAATTAGGGAGGTATTTGAGAATTAAAAATGATCCAATGCAAAAGGGCACCACAAACCAGAGGGGAGGGAGGGGAAGAGAGAAATATAAATAGTGGGAATGGTGAAAATGCACATTGACATTCAAATGGATTAACTCAATATGAATATACCATAACTGTGCTTAAGAAAGAGGAGAAAAGTCAGACATAGTAGACACAAGACAAAAATGACCAGTGTGCACTTGGAGAGAAAGTGAGGTAGAAATGGTAAAAGAAACATCAGGATAGATGGAATACTATAACAACATGGAGGACATTGTTATATTATCCCACCCACCCTAATGCAGAGCCTTTAGGTGTTGCCACACCGTAGCCCTTAGAGTCCAGGTTTCCGCCCACTTTCATGGTATCACATGGTTTCCGTTGCTCTATATATTCGTTCATTGTAGACTCAAGCAGAAAGGCAAATTTGCCCTTCGATTTTCGCACTCGGGACACCCCATCCGGAGTGGTCTTGGCAAACACTGAGGGTTCAGCCGATTTCATGTAAGACCACATTTTCTCATAAACTGCTATTTTGGAGCGCTGCAATCAGGGAAGAAAGAAAACAGAAACATTTCAGCAAAATATTATCAACAGTGACTCAATAAACAATTCACCATTGACATACAGGCCCTTTTGATTTTGGTTGCTTGAAGTTTTAAATAAGTTAACATAAAGTGCTAAATGTAGTTTCATCAGTTTCATCAGCATTTTCTCAATAGTTTAACCTCCAGACAGCAGATTGTATCTGCCAGTTTTACTCTTTAACTGCAGGGACCGCTGCAGAGGTAGAGCAATGGGCCTGATGCCAGTAGCCTGAAGTCTAACAATCTGGTCACACAGCAGATACAAACTGCTGGTCATGTGGGAGATCTGGATTAACATGTGAACAAGTGATCTCTTTTGTTTGCACTAGCACCACTGTCGTAAGCACTGGAGCAGATCCATATTCAAGGATTAAGTTAGCCGTTGTCATGTGTCCTGTAATAATTTTTATGGTTTTCTTAATTGTCTTGGTGTCTAATGTATCTCTTGAATAGCCATAATTCTGTAATCTTAATCTGTACAGAGACCAACACCACAAGCAGCCAAGACTGTGATGTGATTTATCCCAGTCCAACTATACTGCTGTTGTATTATTGGGCACAACGCTGCATTGTGTGAATGATTGGTTGTGGTTGTAGAGGCCGCTGGTGCAGATTGTCAGTCACTAAGTAAGCGTAGTGGGGGTAAATATCTTTGTTCTAAAGATATATCTCATTTCAATTATCTGTGTGGTCTGAGATCAGTCTCTCTAAGCACCACTGTCAACGTGTATTGCAGGTAAAACTAAAGAGAGTTTCTGAGGGAGTTTACAAACGAGCCTGGTGTTATATACAGCCACATAAATAATCTATCTGTACTGTAAAGGACTGGGGCCATGTGAGTGAATCACATTTGACATATGCACAATCCCGGTTCACTGGAGTGTTCACACAAACACTATGGACATGACAATAACAGCCCGTGACAGGCCCAACCATATTGTGAAGATGTCAGCCATATTTTGTAGTTACAGGGACATGCTTGTATAGAATTATTTCAGGGCTGAGCTATTTTAAGTTTTCTTTTATTAATAGTATCTCTTTTTTAATTTTAACCTCTTTAAAACCATGTTCTCTTTATGTGATAAATGGTATTGAAGCTTATTCAGAGCCAATGACAAGAGACTTGCTGATTAATAGCAGCAGTGAGTTCCCATTAATCAGCTACAACGAGTGCTTACAATAGCGTTTCCACTTCCTGAAAGAATTATAGACAGTATGTCATTCAGGTTAAAGTCGCTGTCACATCTGTTTGGGAGCATCCTTAACAGATCTCAGGCTATCATGGACAACATCAATTAACAGATCATTCACTAGAAGAAACAAAAGAGGCTCCTACAACAACATTGGAGGACATTTTGGTGAGTTCTGAATGTAAAATAAGTATTCTGTCCATTCATTTTCACATAGACACTGGAATGTGCACGCTTTGCTTACAGGAGCAAGTCCTAAGTAGCTCCTGAATGTCTATCTAAATTAAATCCAAATGCAAGAAGGCAAGAAACTGTAGCCATTTGTTTTTGTTTTGCGGTTGCTTCAACTTGTCATAGATTTAAGCCACTCTATTGAGTCTTGATGCTTGGAGCTGTGTGCAAATCAGGAGAGGGCCGTCAGTTACAAATGACCAGCTCTACTTAGAGCTTTTAGACCCCGGCTCAGCTTGGCACAGCAGAGCCAGTTCTTCCGCCTGAACGCCTTTAAAAATGGGCCGGGGAACACACACGGTGCTGCTTTCATTACACATGCCACACACACTTGGCCACATTATGAAATAATAGTCCTCCTGTTACAACAAAAGGATGTCCTCTCTATTTTGCCACTTTCAGCAGATGAGCCTGTTTGCCTGAGTCAGAGTGTAAAAACTCACATCACACGTGTGTGTGTTTCAGACTGGCCAATCACAACAGCAGTTTGAAACTAAAAATAGATCCAACTCAGAGCTGCACGTTGGATGTGAGTGACATTTCAATTTCTGTGAAACGGGACATTTCGCTTAAAAAAAAACATCAGACTAGACTGGAGTGGTTGCAAATTGAACTGTGAATGATTGAATTGGAAACAAGCTTCAACTGGTCTTTGATTCAAAAATGTCAAATGCCAAAATATAGTGAACTTTTTCTTCACCAAATGGCAATGTAAGCATGTTTGATTATGATTTTCTACAGTCTTATCTGTATTCCTCTCACTAGATTTTTTGAGTGTGTTGATGTTGTGTAAATAAAACAAATTAATTTCCATTCTTATGCCTATTTTAGGAAATCTATTTAAAAAGTTACACTATTACTTTCAGAAGTAGATCCAGACGAGGCACTAGGAGACATCAAACTTAAAAAGAAATGTGTTTAATTCAAGTTCATGAAAACGTTAATTTGACTTTAATTTATCACACCACTGTAAAAGCACCCACAGATTACCTTTGAAAATTTCTCTACCACTATTGTTTTATGCTGTAGTCGGCCTTGATGACAACCTGAGGCTTACCCTAAAGAATTCCTTTGTGGAGCCTGAGTCCAAGGTCCCATAAGCGATTTCTGTCTGCTTGGCCAGGTCCTCTGCGCTCTCGATGGGGGACACCATCCTCTCCACTGTGAGGAAAGCAGCCAGGTTGGCCGTGTAGGACGAGATGATAATGAGGGTGAAGAACCACCACACCCCTCCCACAATCCGGCCTGAGAGGGACCTGGAGGACCAAGCATAGTGGACAAAGGTTTGACAAACACACACTCAGGCCAAACACACGCTATTTGTCTGGAGTTTTACGTCTTTTGTATTTGTCTTGTTATCTTCATCGTCATCAACCTACGTTACCTACAGAACTAGGGCTGCAACAAGTAATCAACTAAACGTGGCTAATCAATTAGAAAAAATAATTGTAATCGTATTTAATTATTGTAATTATTAAAACACATACAAAAAGACTAGGAGTGAAAGAAGTTAATCGATTGAACATATCGATTATTTAAATCAACTAATTTGATAATCAAAGAACTACACACAACCTCCAAAACATGTCAGGTGCTGAGAGGTTTTATCACTCAGGCTCAAGCAAACATGTAAAGTTAGTGTTTTTTTTTATCAAGAAACCTTTTTTCTTGAGTGTAAATTCTGGTTCTTAAGCAGCATTTCATTAGCTTCCTCTCGGTGAAATATTGTAAAAGTCTCATATTCACTGGCCTAACTGATTAAGCAAAAGAATATTCGCCATACTAATGGATTATCAATATTAGTTGTAACCCTAAAAAAGACTTTTTACGACAGAGACATTAGCGTTATTAAATGAAAATAACAATATATTACAATATATAAACAATAACATCATATGTCATCATCAATGTATTTAAAAAGTCTCAATGTACAATAGAAATAATAGTTTGACTAATCGAAAATATAATTGCTGACTTGTTGACTACTAGAATATTGTTATTGTGAGCCCTATACAGAATTATTATAGCCTGATCCTAATGCAGTAGGTTACTTTGTGGGCATCCATCCCATCATACTCGCCACACTTACTTGTGCTGATTCACATATACTTCAAAAACAGAGCTTCAGAAATGCACTAACCAGGCTACAGACATGAATGATCTAGTTCATCTGATTTAAAATGTTCTACTTTCCATTTGAGATTTAGACCAGTCAGAAATGAAATAAGTGCGTGACATGAGATGATCAGTGAAGTCGGCAACTGATGAGCCATGCTGTTTCATCACAAAACAAAACATGTTAACATTCAATATGCAGTTGTAAGTATAATAACTTTACAAAATAAAAAACGTAAACAAAACAAAAAAAGTTGTTCTTCATCATGTATTCTATTCTATTTCACTTCTATCATATGTAGGAAGTTAACAAGTAAAACAAGACAAAAATACATTCTTATAGGTATATCAAACTGCGTGGGTTTGTAATCTCACAGCAGCGGAGGCGTAATGGGCCTGCTCACTATCCCACTGAGCATTGCAGGCTGTAAATATATAGCATTTATTTACCAGGAGTCACAGCCTAAAACATGCATCTCTCTTTCAGCTGAAAACAATGCTTGCATATGTCCATTTATGGTCAGTATATGATCATGAAAAGATGATGAGTTCAAATAAAAAGGTATGAATACAATGGATAACGGAAGAAAATAAAAGCACATTTGATTGTCACAAAAATACTTTATATGCACCAAGATGATGACCGTAAAATGAGACATGCAGCAAAAACACGGTAGCCCTCCAAGAATCATGTGATTGGTGAATGAGATGCAATGACCTCTTTGCATTTTACAGCCCTCAGCATGGTGTATATAAGTTATTTTGTGGATGCAAGGTGTCTCAGCCAGCATGCAGCTTAACGAAAAATGGATGCAGACTGTTGAGGAGTAAGGAGAGTGCACTGAAGTGGGGCATGAGAGGGAGGGACACAGCAGAAGCCACAAAGCTCAAAAATAACCAATATGCACCATGGCAGGATGAAGTGGTCCATACAGGACTATAAAATGCAGTGAAATGATGAGGACAGCTGACAAATAGTGGAGAATGGACACAAAAATAACCAACCTTGGTGAGATATCGCATCCTTGCTGCATGAAGGCGCCCAGGGAGAACCACAGGCTATTAAATATCCCAAAGTCATTTGGAGGGTCTGGGGGGCTCTGAGGGTCTTTGGCCTCATCATTTTCATCCAGGTGCCACTCATACGGACTGAAGCGGCTGACCAGGAAAAGCACCACGCTCACGCCGATATAGGCAAACACTATGCACATCCAAATCTCATAGGCCAGAGGGTCAAGGAAGGAAAAGACGCCCGGCTTGGACTTTTGAGGCTTCTTTATCATAATCGAGATGCCAAGACTCATAAAAGGCTTTGAGAAATCTATCACTTCTTCTCGTACCAGCGTTATGGTTAAAGGAGCCACTGCTATATCAGCTCTCTGCAGAAATGAAGACAGGCACAATCTGTGTTAGTCTCAACAATATACAAACTTTGAACCTTGATAGGCAAATCACTTGTTCAAAAAGCATATCACTCATAATAAAGTAATAAATGATTAACAATTTGAATCAAATATTTAAAAATGAGTTGCTATAGGTTCATATTTTCTTTGCTTAAAACTGCCTCATATAATAAATAGCGAACTTGAAGTAGATGCATTATGTGAGGACAACATTAAAGTCACCTCCAGACAGGCAGCCTCATCAATAACAGCCTGATAAATGTCTACTGTGCTGTGGAGTGAAGGTGCATGTGTCATTAGACAGTGTGCTAATCTACGTAAAAAAAAAAAAAAAAAGTATTTAAGACAAGACATTACTGAAAACTGATTGCAAAATGTGAAAATGGGCATTCTGTCTCATTTGCACGTTAAACAACAAAATCAAAATGTGTGGCCGATGTAGATACTCACCCCATACACCAGTTCACCCACCATCCCGTTCCACGTCTTGGTCTCTGGGTCTCGGGCTCCGTACTTCCCATCTGGCACGATGGACAGTTTATATCTGATCCCAACATGCTTTGCAATTTCAGAAGCTAAATCCACACAGTAGCCTTCATATCTGTCATTCCCATCCATCTGCATATAGTTTTTCTTGTACATCACATATGGAGCTTCCTGTTAATTAGACATAAGTGTTGAACTCTATGAAATACAATGTATACAACCACGGCAAGAAGAGCTCGTGCCTTACATACATGAGGCCTTGTTGCACACAGCATGCATATACAGCAAAGGCAAAAGAGCAAGGGTCACACAGCATGGGACAGTAAGGGGTAAGAGACCCACAAAGCAAGAAATTCAAAGAGGGGTGAAAAGGCAGGTTTGCAGGTGGAGTTAGGACTGGGCTGTTTGAAAAGGAGAAGAAACTAGGCTGTATAAAAGGGTAATACATAGACCAAGCAAATCTGTTAAGGGACCTTTAGGCGACAGGGGGGACTGCGTCAGAGCAGCACACAGGCGGGGCAGGCTGCACGAAGGACTTTTCCAGTTCAGAAAGTAAACATCAGTGACTGCTGATCGGATGACTTATATTTTAAGACAAGAGAACAAGCAGCTTTAGAATCCCTACAAACTGCTAAGGTACAGTTCTAACATATGCCACATGCTACACTATAGTGGCCCTGTACTGAATGCTATCAAATATAACTGACTGGTGTGCTATTTCTCAATACACTGAATACACTAAACTGTCTAATCTCTATTTTTAGTGTCTAGAGAACCACCTGATGAAACAATGATTAATATTTATTAATCCACTAACATTAATGCATAAACAGAAAATCCTTCCTTAATTTCCTTGATTGATGACAATGTTAATAAATGAAAGTATCAATCCTTTTAAGTTAATATAAAGGTTGACCTTTCATCAAATATGACATTTTCTTCAACATTTTCTGAATTCAATATGGCATTAATCCACAAAATGAAATATGTATCTACAACAGTCACTACTACTTAAATCAAAGACTGACAGTGAGAAAATGATGTGATGACAGCTTTCCTATAACAGTTCCCTTACATCTGCTGCACCTGCTTATGAGGACAATGACTCGGCTGACACTGAAATGGACACATATGATCACATGATTCTGAATTTGCCTAAGATGCGAACATAATAAGCAAAGTCAGAATTAATGAGAGGTCATTATTTTAAATGTAAGATAAGGCGCACCTTATCGTACATTTAAAAATGGCCTATGGATATCTTTTTCTATCTACATTACATCTATCATCCTGTGTACTCTTAGCCTGTTACTACCTTAAATATTTTAGAAGCTAATCTCGTTAGGAGGAGGGATAAACAACCAAAGGCTGTCGCCGTTGGCTGTTTATGTCCTCTCTTGGGCAGAGTGCTCCTTGTCATGGTGAATTTGATTATCTACAGCGGCACTGACAGTTTACTTAACGAACAGAACATTTTTACTTACGTACAGACTTAATGAAAACACGATGATCTAAATCCCTAATAGTATCATTATCAAGAGCCGGTATTGTGACGTCACTACTACAACAGCCACCTGATCAGATAAAACTTAAAATGCTTTGGCACCCACACGGATACAGTTGAAACACTCTTGGTGAATCGACTGTTTCAACATGTAGTGAGTGGATGGAAAGCAACGTAAACCAAAATAATTCTACCGTCCCAGGACAGATTGCAACAATGGACACCTTGACCTTGAGTGGCAGAAATCTTAATATTAAACTATTATAACCTGCTTTAAAAGTGTACCATAATAGTAGTGACCACAATTGTTCGGTTTTCCACAGAAGAGGATTCGTTGGTGACCTGCTGATCCATTATATAAACAAATTTTTCAAACTCGTTCCAGTAGCCAATCTGGAAAAAACAAGAGATTGACAGTTAGAAAGCACAATACTTGGACACTTTTGCAGATACAGCCTTCCAAGTACGTGAGAGTTGGTCGGCTCTATCTGCACAAGACAATATTGAGAGCTTGTAGTATTGTACTGGGGCCTCTCACTTTTCATGCACTAGAGCAGAGTAGGTGTAATCTATTCCCGGCTCACTTACATAACAAGAAAACTGCACTAGTGGAGCGCTTGAAAAATGATCACTTTAATAGGAGCTAGGCACACTTCACAGTCTGGTTATGCCCCCTTTGCTGCACTGATTTTTTTTTTTTTTTACTTAATCAACAATAAACTCTGAAGAGTTTAAAAACTGAAGATTGATTTAAGTAATTAGGGAAGATTATGTTTTCTAATCCTAGTAGTGTTCAATAATTTTATTTAAAATGTATATCCCACCTACCTGGCCTTTTGGGACAAACATCATAAGAGTTGTACTAATGCCAGTTTGTCATATTTTTGGTTTTAATTTTAGATTTTAATGAGGCTTCAAAGCTCTTACATTACAAGAGATTATACCCAAGATTTGTATTCTTTAATATTGAGCTTACCACTTGATTGACGGTGGATCTGAATATTACAAATACTGCAAGTTAAATACATACTTACCAAAAGTTCACCTTAGATCAGGGCCATGGGTTCCTGCTAGATTCTAAATATTATAGGCATTTTTAACAAAGCCAAAGGCTCTATGAGCATTGTCATTGAGACTAAAATTATTATTATTTATTATTATTATTTAAATTCAGACTATATGCAAAACTCACACTTTTAAAGAGTTCTGAGTTATTTAATTATTTAATAATAATAATAATAATAATAATAATAATAACTGCTGACAACACTTCTGCATTTTTCTTGAAACAGTTTTCTATGAAAAGTTATCAGTTTTGACAATGTTGAATTGTGTTAACAACAACCTGCCAGCAAATTTGTAGCCTGGCGCAGGCACAGCTTGTCTCTGTGAGCACATAGTGATTGGCTATGGACATTATCCAATCTCGGAAGGAATGCAAGCTCACATGATGAAGGCTTCACAAAGGTTGCTACTGGCAGTTTCGGTACAAATTCAAATTGTATGATTTGTGTGCTGTCTTATGACTTCTCTGAGTCTTCAGCAAAAAATACAGAATATATAAATGTTAAATGGTAACAATCCCTATTTAAATGGTCTAAATGTGATGTTTTCATCTCTGCATCAGCATTAACATACCCTCCTGGGCCCCCCTAGCTTCATTTCATACACATCAATTGTGTAGTTAGCCCTTCGTCCAAATGTGTCAAACTGGATGTTTCCGGTCATCCCTTGAACTTGGACCTAAAGAATCAACCAGAAAAGAGACGTGTTTCCATGGCAACAACAAGTGAAAGAGGAATTCTTTTACTTGTCTGTTGTTTAAAGCGGCATACCATTTTAAGCGCTCTCTCGATGTCGATGCCTTGACTCCAGGGCACTGCGGGATTGGCCAGGCAGTCCCCCGCACTGCCCCTCCGGGACACATCCACCCGCTGCCGCCGCAGGTATCGAAAAGCCTCTGCGATCACCATGATGGCATCGTGGGTCAGCGCTGATGTGTACTGAGCCCATGTAAGAAGAAGAGCAGTCATGCACACTGCTGTTATACATCAGAACAACAGTATTTAAGGAGTGGGCCTTTCACACTTTCTGATCTGGCATAATATATGTAAGAAATATACTTTTCAAGGAGGTGACATGTTATGCACCCTCCTCAAGGAGATTGTCTCTGGCATTTTTCGCATTAAGACTTTTGAGATATATGCTTGATGATGTAGAAGAAAATGTATGCTGTCAACAGCTACGTCTCACTGACCTTCAGTGGTGTGTTTTTGGCTTCTGGAAATTCTCTTTCATCCAAGCGCTCCCAGCGCTGGAGGAACTGCTGCACAACGGGACTCTCCGGGTTGATGATCTGGAAGCCTGTAATGTTGGCTCCACCAGCAAAGACCCTGTCCAGACTCATGTTGGAAAAGCCCTGAGAGCAAACCAGAGCGAGTAGGGGGCACCTTTAGCTGCCATGAGCTACAATTAGTCTATTGTAAGTAGGTGATATATTTTCAATCAGTGTCATTCAAAATATAGTCAAGAGTCAAGTAGTTATTTTGAATGTATGTGTGCTTTTTGGAGGTGTTTGAGGTGCAGAAACAGCCTTTGCATCACTTGCATCATTTTTGGATAATAAGTTGCTAGATTCTGCTCTTACCAGGTTGGCGAGGATGTAGTGGTATCCTCTGCTGTTCTTTCCTGAGGTCACCACCTACAGGAGGAAGGAGGACAGAGTGAGTCACTTCGGAGTCCTTCAATTTGTTGCTTGGAAACATCATCAGATAGTTAGACTTTTTAGGGCCGCAGAGAAGTGTGTTGTACATTTGTGTATTGGAGACGCACAGAGATGAACCATGACGACAGTGCTTGTTCCTTTGTATTAACTTCAACTTGTAAAATAAGGTCAAGGTTCCTGCCTGAACCGGGTTTTCACTGTGTAGTTCTCACTGTTCTCACTTGTCAGACACTGATTCAGGCTTAATTAAACCAAGAATCAGCCCCTGTCTCGACAGGCGACCGCAGAAAGAGATGTTTTATAAACTATTCATCAGCCCCTCTCTATTTGGATTCTCTATTGCACAAGATCAGAATAACAAAGAAAATCTGCAGGTGGATAGTTCTCAGTCTTCCACAGTTTGTATAACCATAGCTGTAATCATCTGAATATCAAAAGTCCAGTGTGGCAATAATATCTTGGACTGTTTATTGCCCTTACTAGGCAGAGAAACATAATTGTGTCAAATCTTGGAGCGATGGAAGAATGCAGTCCTTTGGATTAGCAAAATAAAAGGCTTGATGATAGAATTTATACCTTTAAGTGACATGATGCACTACAATTCATTAAAAAGATAAAACAGTTGTTACTTCAATACACTGGACAGCAACATCTGGCTGTGAGCATGAGACAACGGCAGCAGCAGAATCTGTCCTTGTATGGTATTTCAGCTTCACTTCTAGCAACGGTTGCAACGCTTGTTTTGTATTTTGATGCGGTTTCCTGCGACTGTCTTCTGAAAGCCATCTGACGTGTGTGCCTGATCCACACCTGTGCCCTCCACAGTCTGTTGTAACCGTCTCAGGAGACCAAGTGTCCTTGATGTGCCAAGGTTGGCCCTGAGTAAACACTCAGAGGAGACGTGGCTAATCCAATTACGGGCCGTGACATGTGATGATTTTACTCATCGGTACAAGTGAAAGCAAACTCCAGAGAGAAAAGCCGACTAGCTTTTGCAGCTTGTTATTTTCCCAATTGTCTTAAAACGCGTTTCTATTGCTGCGTGTGAGGGAGCCAATGTGTCCTGAGTATAGCAACACACAAGAGCCTAATGAAGCCCTGACGCCTAAAGAGACAACTGGCCATGAGTGCCGTTAGTCACGAACATAGGGAAGCAGGAAGCTCACACTTTTTCTGTGGACCTTAAATGACTTCTTCACTGCAGCCAGTCTTTTTTAACTGCCATAACGACTGAGATACTTAAGCAGACAAAGAAACAACTAGTGACAGGCTGTAAACAGGTGATTTTCACATCTTCCAATAAGAAGGCAGCAATGATACGGTTTGGATGTCTGTGTGTTTTCATAGTGCCACTTGGCTTTGATGAGATTTTTTGTTGTATAAATGAAAATGTTCACCTTGAAAATTCCCTTGACAGCTGCATTAATTGTACTTTGTTGGCAGCAGACAAAACACTCGTCTCTTAATATAGACAATCTGGTGAAGTGGCTTTAGTTTCTCTTTGGCGAAAAGCAAAATATGCTACTGCTGTGGATTTCAATTTACACAAATAACACTGTGGCAAGAATACGCAGTAAAACAAAACTGGGACCAATCAACCCAAACTGTGGACTATTACATCTGCTGTCATATTAAATGCAGTTTAATTTAATGCAGCATAATTGACAGCCGTTGACTTCCAATGACTAAACAATCTAAAATGCTGTATCTTTTGTGAACTGTACTGAAAATGGTGTAGCAAATATTTTTAGATTCCTGATGCTCCACTTTGGTGCTCCCTTGGCATTTAGCGCATGAGAAGGCCCCAAGAGGTCAACCATTTTTGAAGAGACTAATGTCATACAATTTTTCCCAGTACAGTAACAAGTCATTCTTCAGGTTTTGTTCAACAATGATTGTTCAACATCAGATAATAATTTGGTGGCATAGTTTTTCTTATAGCAAGATAACTACATTACTGGCCAAAAGAAAAGTGAGTAGTGGACCGTAGTGAACTGTCCAAGCTTTTTTTTTTTTTTTTTTGTAACTTTGTCCTTGAAGTGGCTCTACTTGTGCTTTTCATGTATTGAACCAAACTCAAAGCTCTATCAGATCAGGTGAATATTGAGCTAAAAGCCAGTACACTAAACCCCATCTGTCCTTACTGATGAATAAATCTAAACTTGTGCAACGTAAAGGCCATTTCAGAGCCGCTGTTAAATGTTGGCCTCTGATGGACGCCGCAAACTGAAACCACTTCACAACTTCTGGATTGATGGCTGTAAAATGCAGGGCAGACAGTCATGGTCCAGAGAAGATGAATTCTAGCCAATTTGGGACCCATCTGACATTTATGGTCCACACTGAAAAATGAGTTGGGTTTGTCTTTGTTTGTAAATAAACAGGTCCAATTTTCGCTTGACTGAGTTAGACTATGTATCCAGGAATTAAATTTATTTGGAAATTGGAAAGTACTCGTTGAACCAGATGCTTAGTGAAAAGCGTCTGGTGTGGGCTTGAGCTTATAAGCAAAAAGACAGCAGTTTTCAGCAGGATCAATAAAGTATTTGTGTTGTCTTATTCAGTCTTCTCTTATCTTCTGTATTCATTAAGCTCTGTATGTGGGCTTGGAAAATGTGTAAAAGTACTGATATTTAAAGAAATGCGGCGTAACTTTTGGAGGTGGCATGTCACCTTCATGAATATAGAAACGCTTTGGAACATTCTCCATGCCTATAGAAATGCAATACTGTGTAATTATATAGCCAAAAGAACAACATTTCCATGGAGACGAGCAGGAGGAGGCTCCTCCAGCCCAAGTATGAGCAGGTTTGTGGAGATGCATGCCTGCTCACAGTATGGACACTTGTACAATTCCTTCACGTCACGATATAGACAACTGCGATTTGTTGCTTGTGAGAGAAAGAAGCAAGTGTATTGTGATGGCTAAGAGTTCAAACTCAACCACCTCCCTCTGTCATGATTTGAAAACAGGAAAAATAAGGCTATGAAGCTTTTATCATATTATATATTGCTCTTCCAGCTTCTGCTTTAGAATCAAACAAATCATGAATAGAAGATAAATAAGCACTTCACATAATCTATATTAGTATTCACCTCTACCACAAGGCTGCAACAAGAAATATGAGGCCATCTCTGCTGCAAGAAGGCATAAAACAAACTCCAGCAGACTTAGCAGAGGCATTGTTCCCTTCATTTGCCGGAGCTCTGGGCTGTGTCTGTCCACCTGTCTGGAAAAGGAGAAATGCACCACTATTTGTGAGTAAAGCTGCAGTATGAGCCTGGATCCTCTCCAGGGATTTCACTCTAATTAAGCAGACTGCAACCCAAGTCCTGTGCAGAGCTGGCAAAGCGCCCAAGTGCCTTCATGAGGATCTGACTGGCCTCCTACTGATGGAGGCGCCTTTTTGTTACACTGATTTGTCATCTGCCAACTTTCCCAAATGTGGAGCGAGCATTCAAATGTTGATGACCGTCCCCATTCACCATCCTGACTAATTATAGGACAAAATATGAAATATTTGATGAGGGACTTGCATGCCAATAGAGTAGACATGAGGCTTTAGAGTGTGATTTTGAATAAAAGGCTGAAGCAATAAAAGAGAGAAGCTTTTCATGTTTTTCATTCTCAAAATATTGCTCAAACTCTATTCATCTTCTCTTAAATGTCCACACATTACATCAGCTGCATGCAGTCTTTAAGCCTTGACAGAAGAGCAACAACATTTAACGGAATTTGAAACCTTTTTTTTAAAGTACATAAATCAAGGTTTTGAATAGTGATACATAATTATAGGAATTTAAGCAAAAAAAAAAAAAAAAACAGCTTTGAAAAGTTGTATATATTTCATAAGATTAGAAAATAATTAAGTTGTTCCTAAAAGGATTTTTTTTTACGCAAAACCACCATACTATTTTAACAAGCTTTACAATTTTTTTACTGCTTTAAATAAGAGAGCGGTGAACCCATTGCACACTTTACACCAAATAATTTCTTACTGAAAGACATTGTATGAAAATTAAAAGGACACAAACACTTCCTTGTGTGAAATATTGAGACCCTTTATATTCTACATTATGAGTTCTACCCAACCAAAACAAAACTGCACTGTCCTTAGAGCATCCTTGTTGGAGTTGTCATCCTGCCAGCTCGCTCACTTGTGTTTGCTTGAAGTTGTTTTTCCTTTCAACTTGGTTCTGCTTTGGAGGTACAAGCTACAAAGAACTCTTTAAACACTTTGATTTAGAAATCCCTCCTTTGCTGTCGACCCTTTTCTCTGCTCACACGCCACTGGTGATTTACTTGTGCTGTAGTTTTGCTACACGCTGCAGCTTTTATACATCTTTGATTTTTTTTTCCTACTGTATTTTATTTATAGCACAGGAAGTCAGTCATAAAGATACAGGACTTGAGCAAGAAAATGTCTGCTAAACCTGTAGTCACTGGTCATACAGTAATGTTTGACTTATTACTATTAGCATGAAGGAAATTTAAGCTTTCATCTCTCTTTTGCTGAAGGACTGCATCCTCCTGGATAAAAACTTATTAGATATCACTATAGTAAAGACAGTGTTGCAGGAAATGGGGAACCCCCTTGGGGAAAGTAATATATGGTAATTTACTTGTGGGGTCAATAATGGGGTAATATTAACAATAATAATCTAGCATTTTATTTATAGGTACCTTTCAAGACTCTCAAGAAAAAAAGCATTCAAATTGGAGGAATACAATTGGAGAAAATGATTAAGATATTATACAAAAGTGATAAAAGGGATCAAATCATTCTGTAAAATAAAGGAAGTAACCAATGTTTCTCTGGTTCCTGTATGCTGTATCTGGGACACAAACAACACAACTGATAACATTGTCTTTTACTCTCTGGAATCTCTTGAGCACAAGTTTAACCTGGTCATATTTATAATTTAGTGTTTTCTTAAGCGTCTTTTTTTTTTTAAAGGGGATGACAGCGCACTTAAAATCCATGAGAAATGTCCAGGCTTTTCATCAAACGATTAATGATAGCCCAAGGATGCGTTTTATTAACTCTTGAACTGTGTACCAATTATGAGACAGAGCAGTGCAGTAGATATCACATATTACATGGTGTATACAGAGGAATTGCTGCACTCTCCAGAGAGGATAGTGGTCTGCAGTGGGCTGGTGGAAACTCTACACTCCACATCTCATTAGACGGCCTATTAGGTCTTCTACAGACATGTAGGAGCAATTCATCATTCACACGCACAAGCCTCTTGATAATGTTACAGCTTAAAAACAGGGACCATGCGACTCTCTATAATCGCCCCTAATTTAGCGAAAAAATATCCCCCCTACATTTTAATGGCAGCTGGGGAAGCAAACTTATTCCAATTAGTGCATGTTTAAAAGCAATTGCAGGTGGCTCAGCTGGGATTTAACAAGGAGGCCAAGCACACACAAAACTGGAACTTTCAAGTCTTATCATTATTGCTGCTATGTTATTAGTCTTCTTCTGTCGTCCTCAATTTTACTGAATCATGCTGAATATAACAGAAGAAGAACAAAATCATCAATTGGACATACATATATTTTTTTCTTTACAGTGAGCTTCTGTTGTACTGAGAATCTATTTTTCACTTATTTGTTACACTCAGATAACTTGAATGTATACATCAATTTACATAAATGTTCAAGTCAAGAGTATTTTATTTGGGCCATTACACTTCTCCTGAAGTGCCTCGTCCCTTATGCTTTCTCTATGACTCCAGACATAGACATACTTAATGCGAGGCTGTATTTCCACCAGCCCAGTCTCTCTCTCTGTCTGTCTGTCATTGGGCGCAGGCCTAAAACTGGTCCTCCGGCAGCAATAACTAATCCACTTTATTTCTATTATCCACGAGAAGCCTTAGGGTGTTTGTGTACGTCTTTGCTTTACAGTGAGGGATGAGCCGCCTGATGCCTCCTGAGCCTGAGGGGGAGCAGAGGGCCCAAAAAGACACACATATTAACAAATCAAACTGAGCTGGTGACAAAAGCTGTTCTACTAATTGATGATGACATGCAGCGTGAGAAGGCAGCGTTAGAGAGGAAATACAATTTTAATAGATGTGTTTGAATAAGAGTGAATTTTTCCCTACAGCAACTCATCCTCCTATGCAGTGTATCACCTATGGATTTTGATGCTAGATGCCATTCCTAACGCAACCTATTTATCCAAGCTTGGAACAGGAACAAATATGACCCTTTGTGAGTAAACATGGAGATAAAATAGGATGAGTGCTTTTTGATGCCTGTCTCATCTCACTTTTATTTGCTGCCTTTGTGAAAGATCTTCCCTGAGGCTAGAAGGGTAGGCTATTTATAGCAGGCTCATTGTTGTGCTGTTATGGGACAGTGTGTCCTACTTACACCGGGAGCTGATATTACATTAATGCAAGTGTTGGTGTCACCACTCATACAGGAATCTAGCTCCTTTGGGACGCCACCACGTCTCTTCCCTCTGGAGCATCTGAGGAGACTCTGGTCTGCCTGACAGATGCTGGAAGGCCACCACTCACATTAAACTAAAGAGATTATCATCACAGCACCGACTGACCGCTATTACGGGATTGGATAACTTGAATTTAATACGGGTGAAAATCTGAGAACATTTACAAAACCAGTCAAAGTGAAGGGTGTAAAAAAGCTGAACCAGTAATTATTAAAAATGGTCAGGGCTACTGTTGCTACCCAAAAAATATTCCCCACATCAGAGCAGATGAAGACAGAGCAGGCGTGAAGGTCAGGATGAAACTCATAAAGACGCTCATAATGGAGCTCATTACGCAGAGGGCAGATGCTTTTACACACAAGTCTGAGCCACAGGAACACAAGGTTAAGATATGCTGGCGATGGATCGGTCAATTGTAGCTGAATTAACATACACTCACACACACTTTATTGGTGGATAATGATGATCATGAACAGACTTTGTGTATTTGGACAAAATGCTGTGAAACTCAAGGGTGTTGTTCTTTGCTGAATATATTTTTTGATTTTCTGTCATTGACTAAGTGTAATTCCAGTAATGTAAGTGGTGTAATTTCATTAAATTTCAACATGAATCTTACAGTCCTCCCACTCACACAGCAGAGAGTCTGTGTACTTGGTGTTTGGATAAACTCACTAAAAGGGTTTGCTGCTGTGAAGATAATTTGATATCACAGGGAAATACTGCATTGTTCAGTATTATGTTGTGATCCATACAAATTCCAAAGATCAAGTGTTTCTGGCGGTAATGTATTTCAGCATAATTATAAATAGTATAAGAGAGGCTTGTTCTGTTGTCAGTCTGGTGAGTCCTACTAGTTTTTAGTTTTCTCTTCTCCAGACCCTGCACTGTTTGTGAAAATGAGCTCAATTCCAAGCGAAAATGATGCAACTCATTTTTCCATTGAAGATATAAAGTTGTGTCTATCATGGAGCTGAACAAAGTTTATTGAGACACCTGGAAATCTGATTCTCTGCTGTGCAATAAAAAAGATAGTCACTTCTTAAATATTCAATCTTATAGCAGTACAAAGTCTGCTCCGAGGCACTGTCAGATTGAGTTGCAGCTTCAGCAGCAAACACATTACAAAGCTGACGATCACCAAGGAAACAGCGAAGAGGAGGCTGTTTAATTTCTGTGAGTGAGTGAAACCCAGGTGACCTCAGACGACACATACTAAACACAACAGACAACAAGACCTAATTCCATGTACCCCCATGTTCTAATAAGAGCTTGAAAGGACACTGATGGACAGCATGTGCCTTTCTACATGAAGGTTAAATGGCTGTGTTCCATGATATTAACTATATTCATTTGTAAAGGTTAGACATGTATTCTTATATGTTCCATGTCTATCCACAAAAATGCTGGTGATAATTGAACCCTTGGGAACCACTCTGACCTCTTGTAATCGGTGTCTTTGTAAATACCTGCTCTAAGATGGAGTTGATTCTGTCCACTTCACAGTCGATGAGGAAGCGCTTCTCCTGCCGCCGGTCCATCTCTTCAATGATCCGTCTGTACTCAGTGGGGTCCACGATGTTCCCTACAGAGCGTGCTGTCACCTGCCAGTTATTGGCCACAGCAGACTCCATGATGGACTGAAGGATGGCAAAACCTACAAAGAGGAGGAGAGCGGCGATGAAACAACTGATTCAAAGAACAATCAGCGTCTGAGACGAGCTGCAAGAGGTAAATCAATCACATTACTGAGGCATGAAGTCCACTGTTGTGCAGACAGAGAGATGTTGTTTGTGCACTGCAGTGTCTGATCTGCCCAGAATTAATAGTCACACAATGTTTACAGCGAGTCAACAGTGTTTGTGGCAGTTTAGAAGCAGTGTAGAATTAATTACTGAACAGTGAGAGGACCCCATATGAAGACTACTAGCCAGAATGCCACACACATTCTACATATGTTAAATATTCATGCAATATTTAAACTTCTAATGAGGTAAACAATGTGTCCCAGATTTGAGCCGCAATCATTCATTGGAAGACACTACAGAATAGCCATATGGAAACCTCTTGGCTCTTGACGTCAGTGCATTAAAATTTCTCATCTGCATTCAAATGAGCTCGATGCTGCAATGCATGTTTTATACATCAAAGTTGTCAAATAGATGAATGTTTCTACTTTAAATACAATATTAAAAAGCCTCTAGCAGGAGCAAAGTAACCCTAAAAACAAAATGTTTCAAGTAACAAGCAAATATGAGACACAAAGACCTCAACTCACCCACTGACTGAAAGTTATATGTGTCTTTATTAGTCTGTATGTAATCTCTACAGTAAGCACATCCAGAGGCAAAATATTAGGGCTGTAATTACTACTTGTAGTAGTAATCGTCAAGTCAGTTAATCGGACCATGGTGTCTTAGTTGTTGACTAATTATTTATTTAGGCTTAAAAGGGTTTATATGGATCACAGCAGAATAGAGAATTGCATGGAGTGAATTAGCTGGAGTTTTGGGAGTGACTTATCCGTTTAATCTGTCTTTTCACATATGAAGTGGTTGTTTACCAGTACTGTATACAAAGTTATTTTTTTCGTGAGATCCTAATACATTTGTGAGTTAGTGCCACAACCTGCCTCCTTTTAGATGGTAGATAAATGTACATGGCATGTCTTTATTCAACCAAGAATTTCTTTAATGGACAACAGCCCTAAAAATATAAACACTGTATTTATGATGTATTCCTGATGTCTTTGTTTTGACTTTTTTTTGTGAGGTTTTTGTATGCTGACACACCCCTCTCCATTTGTAAGACTGGCGACTAGCACAAGTGACGGCAATGTGTATTTTTCAATTTGCAAACTATAATTTCCTGTGCAGAATATGAAGGCTATACTAATTTCTCTCCGCTTTTTCTGATTTAATTGAGAATGCCTTAATTTTCCGTGTGAGGCTGTCATTTCAGAATAACAGGTCCAATGCTAGAATAGCACGTTCAAAATAGCACAAAAGGTCTCCTCACATGTTGGATACTGCAGTCAGAAGCAACGTGCAGCTCAGAGACGGGCAAATGGAGGTGAATGGGAATGCCATAAAAGTGGTCCAGTGAGCACAATGGTGTGTTCACTGCACTGCTCTCTGTGGCATGGGATGAATGAGTCTCAAAGGAAGACGCTGAGCAGAGTAAAGCAGACTGCCAGTGCAATACGATTTAGTGACTACAGATGGCACTACTTCAAATGTTCTATTCTGGCTAGAATTGTGATTAGATTTGCTATTGGTGTTTTGATAATTTGATTCTGTTTTGTCCAATTTGTCCAAGAGAATTGACAAAAAATATTTCAGATCATGTACAGATCAAAACTACAGGGTTCGCAGTTGTTTATGCAGAATAAGACATAGATACAGATACGTTGTTGTTTGTGGAGGAAATGATGGCACTTCAAAAATTCCAGAAGATATTTGCTAATTTCAAATTCCAGTCCATTCAAATTTTTATTCGATTGCGATTAACCTTGCAGCTCTACTAAGTATACCATGTAACTTGTCATTGTTTTCTATCAAACTTATTCATATCATTCTCTCTGTAACATCACAATTTTCCTAGAGTCCATAGGTCATGGTTTCAAAACAGTACCCATTTTTGTGCCCTAGGTAGCTTTATTTAGCTGTAAAGAGGTAACTAACACTATCTGCTTCATACCTCACTGTGATTGGTTAGCCTAGCTATCACTCAGATGTTGAAAAAGACTGATCTATGGGAGGATTGGGTGGAGAAAAGTAGACGTTATGTGTCCAGCACTGATTCTCAATATAACAATTGCACACCTGACATACACAGTGTCATATCCCAATAAAATGTTTATATTATCACAGTTATTTATCTACCCTATCTTCTTTCTTATTTTCTTCCTAAGATTAGCCTTATTAAAACATGCAAAAAACAAACAATGCAAGCAATATTGTGTGCTGCATTCAAAGTGTGTGCTACCAAAGGTATTTATAGTAAGCACCAAGCAAATAACCCCTTTTTATGAGGAGAGATAAGGAGGAAAGCAAGGCTGGTTTGCTCTACGTCTGACTCATAGATCTGCACAATGTTTAAATAGCCTCCACTACTTCTTCCTCTGTCCTCAAATGTCCTGTGCCCTCTTGTGCAAGACTGCATAAGCCAACCAATAATCCCATTTTAATCACTAGTAATAAAATGTTTTGGCAGAAGTGCTTGAATTGCTAGTATTTGGAGGCATAAGCTGGCACACAGCGAGCTGACAGTGGACTGGCTGATCTGTGATATTGCTTGCGGGAACCTTCACCTCCTGCTGAGCGCTGTAATGGTTTCATAAGGCCAGTTCATCAAAACATCTGTTTAACTCGAGGAAATAACCGAACCGGTCCTGCGCATGTCAACATTAATTTTAACTGAGCAGGTAAAAGCCCATTGTATAACTGCTGCTAGTAAATATCTAGTGCATCTAAAACAATAAACAATAATGTCACAGACACAATAACCCTAACGCAGGATAATCCCAGTTTAGCCTTTTCTAAATAAACTGTATTGTGAAAAAAAAGTCCCCTACTTGTGCATTTACAAAACGTAAATAGATTTAAAAAAATATTGAGTCCAAAAATATTGTTCATCTCTCAATTATTGATCAATCAATACAGTAACTAACATGACATGCCTACTAGTGCAGCTGATGTGATGATATTGGTCGCGGGTCACAGGTTTTGGATCATTCGTTCAGTTGGGTTAATTGATTTCAAGTGTTAAAATTGAGGTCACTTCCTTCGAGTTGGCAATGATCAATGTCCCTGTTTGTAGACAGGAAATGTGTCCATATGTCATCCTCAATATTGTTCTCAACAAAGGTTAGTGGTAATCACTTAAATATGCAAAGCTACAAAATGATAATAATGATGCCTTACACTTGTAATGCACTTTTGGCTTGTCGAAGCGTCTCAGTGCCACACTGTAGTCATTCACTCTACACACGGTGTTGGTAAGCCATCTATGTAGCCACAGCTGTCCTGGGGCAGACTGATGTATCACCACCAACAATTGCAACTACTTACACTTTAGTACTAGTGCTAGACAAGCAACTGCATACCCAAACACAACTTGAACCTAGGATCTTCTTGTTTTGCCTGTGTGCAATACATACTTAAAATATATTTTAAAATGTGTCCAAAAGTAAATAAAAATACTTGTTCCACCACTGCTTTCATTAACAATAATCCTATGTAAATGATCTTGATTGTAGATATTCAAGACTTAAAATGACAGAAGACAGATTACCAGTAATAAAATGCCTTACCAAGCAGAAAATAGTCATCTTAAGAGTTGTGGCCCTGAGTGTTATCACATGGCACTCTTATCCTCAGCTGCGAGACCACAGGCTCATTATATGTGTGTCTGAAGTGGATCACATCTAATGGGTGAAGGCTGCTCCCACTGTTTCTTACAGAGTTGAGCTGAACAAATGCTGCGCTGGGTTTTCTCCCACTGCTGGGATAAAACTGCTGATCCTATAAAATAATGCATCTTATTCTCCTTGCTGAACAAGGCTGAGTGTGATATGTTTATGTAAATGTGCATCAGTCTCTACACCAGCTGTATTTTCACGGGCTGTGTGCGATGAGTACAATAGGGACGCACAAAACACCAGTCTGTGTTCAGCGTTACGGCTCAACTAGCATCCCATTTTCAAGTCCTATTTGTTCTCAGTAAACACAGAGCTGATGAGCTGCTCATGTAAAATCCATTTTACACAGTGCTAAGCAGTAAACAAACAACTATTAATCTTTAATAGCCGAAAAAACTCTTTTCATGTTATTAGAGTATATAGGCCCACAAAACTGCTGTGGCTAAAGAGCAGGTGTAAATGCAACTCTAAGAAAGTCATTTTGACTTCGATGAATGAAGCTATTTGATGTGGTTCAGAATGAAGTAAGTTAATTCTAATTTCACACATTGTAGTAGAGGCCCAAAAGAAACCACAAGACAGGAGGAATTTAAAGTTAGCAAATAGTCCCACTGACAAAAATGCGGCTCTGAATAAATATAGTACATTGCATCTTGCATGCAGTTTATTGTGTCTATTGTTTAAAAAAGAAAAACATTATAAATTATATACATTTGTCAACAATTTTGTAGATTTGTACTTGTGTGCACCACCTTTCAAAACTAAATATTTGAAACATTATTACTTTCATATTTTTTGTGTCTTTGTCATTCCAAAAAAATCAATGCCAAAAAGTCTCAGATATCTTTCTTACTGACTGGTTTGCTATTCATCTGCTGATAAAATAGTAACGAGTGTCTGAGCCTGATCTGTCTGATAGTAATGGACATATGAGCTGCTGCACTGACAGAGCAGTTAAGTATTTAAGTATTCTGCTCCTGTCCCTCTCTCTCTCCCCCTGGTTCCACTGTTCCCCTGCTGCTGACCTTCACAGTGAAGTGAGGAGCAGACAGCAGTCTGATCAGGTTTGGCCTTTAAAGACAAGTGGCTCTTACCGGGCGCCACACATTAGCCCTTTAGGAGACGTTTAGAGGTGAAGAATTTAGAGGTTCCTCTTCACTGTCCTGACTGACTGTCCTGTGACTATCACAACACATGTTTATTGGTATCAGAACAAGATCCACCATGCTGCTATAGGAGAATCAAAAATGTCACTTCTCCTCCCGCCTTAGTGTAAGCTGGGATAGTCGTGACATTTGAAATGTGTTAGCAGCTATTTACACAGAAGGATTTGGGGATTTACACATGATTTCCTTGAGTTTTATTTTGGGTTCTCTCCTGTGCCAAGCTGGAGATTCAGGATTTTGTCATTTGCATGGTCATCTGTTCAACTGGTACGAGATACTCGGATTGCAGATACGTCAAATTGAACTTTCTTGGAGTAAATAATATTTTGTAGTCATGGCACAAAGAGCAAACTCTTGTGGCAGAGTTTCTTGACTTTGTAAACAGATGGTGGGTTTTACTGCAGCCAGAAGGCAGGACAAGCATCAAGGGCATTTTACCCAGTCAATTATTCAGCAGCGTCCTGAAAAGTAATACATATTCAAAAGAATCAGCACGACTATATATAGGATTTATACCATTTCATCTCTCGTGTAAAAGGCTTTGCGGCTCTGACCCGATATCTTCTCAAGGATAACAACACAGTCGTGTTGATGCAGTACTCTAGATTTAAGACCTCTCCAAACTCGTTGTACACACTTTTCTCCTACAGCTCAGGCTCAGTTTGTCCTTGGTGTGAGACTTGGCATGTATGAAGCTGTAGATACTGTGTACCTTACTTATTCTCCTTATTATTCATCTGAGTTTAAACATTACATCACTCACATGGTTCTCAGTCTTGCATATTCCGTAATTATTTATTTTTTGCAAATCCACCCTAATTCAAATGTTTATTTGGTTGTATTTAAAGCATCAGTGAGAGACTTTTTATTTGTAAAATATTGTGCAACGTCTGATTTTGTTTGATATTTAGAAAACAAATTGTTCTATCACTGTGCAGATATGGCTCATTTTGGCTATAAGGGTAGACTCACCGCAAGACTGGAGATACTGCACTTTCTCTGCAGTCCATGTGACGCCAGTATTGAACGGTTTGATATTTCATCATCTCAGTTCTTTGTTGTTGCGTCTCAGGAACACAACTCTGTGGGAAAACCCGCCCATACAATGGTCAAATTGGACAGAAAACTAAGAAAAATTTGCTGGTCAAAGCGTGTAGTTTTGTCCGCACTGATCCAAGAAAAACGCCTAAAGCTTTCAGAAAAAAGCTGCACAAAGAGTTGACCTGGATGTGGGCTTCTTTTGAATATATATGAGCTTATAGCCCACACAGTGGTGCCAGGGAGATCAGCACTGTATGGATTTGCCTTAGCCACTCGGTATTTTATATAGCACACAATTTAACCCTCATGCTCTCTTCGTTTGAGCAATGCACATTTGGTCAAAGAGAAATGTATGTTTTCATATCAGGAAAAATAATGTTATTAAAAACTTTTGCATAAATTGTATGTTAGGTAATGTTTTGGACCACCCATGAAGGTTTCATTGCAATGAAATAAAAAATAAAACAAAAAATCTAGATGGGGTCAAATGGACCCAAATATAACGGGGGGTGTTAAATGCAAAAATACACACTACACACAGTTAAATTTATCTGCACTAGCAGTGGAACCTGCCTTTATTTTCTTTATCTAAATAAATTATTCTTCTCTTCTTATTCTTATTCTCAATGTTTTTTTTTGTTTTTTTTACTATTAGATATTTATATTTTTTTTCACCAAATGCCCATTTAATTGTGTTTAATTGGCAATAAGTTATATATAGGACCGTTAGCTTTGTCTTGATTTTTAAAAATACATTTTAGCATTAAAATGTGCATGAAAGCGGGTCACTGACAGTGTGAGGCTGCGCTGGCACCTGGCCCTGGCTTCAGTGAGTCACGTGACGGGGCTCAGTGCAGTCTCAGTCTGAGTAAGTCTGTGCTGCACGTCTCTGCGGAGAACCTGACCTCTTTAGCAGCATGACTTCAGGTGCCCGAGTTTTGTGACGGTGCGGCCAAAACTGAGCCTAAGGACAATGCACTTCAGAGACAATAGCAGAGTCCCGCTTCAATATCATTTTCTGGTTTGCCAGTGAAATAAATAATGAAAAAAGCACTTCTGAATGCAATTACATGTAGAATTAACAGAATTTATTTATTAACTACTAAATGCACCTCAAAAACGCAAAAAAAACATTTTTAAATTTACACACCAAATAAACCGCCTTACCAAATAAACTTATGTGATATCAGCCTGTTTGATTAATTGGGAAAATTTGCTATGAATCTTTTTGGTTTCCCATTTTGATCCCAATAGCAGGAGAGCTTGTTGCTTTGCTCTGGCCTTTATTGTTGTGCAAATGTTGTGTTTTCCTCGTTTACATCTGGGGATCATTCAAGTTCTGGTTGTATTCTCCTGCTTGTCTTATTCTTGTCAAAGTCTCAAACCAGAGCAGTGGATCATGGATTGTTTCCTCAAGGTATTTTTCAATGAGGGCTCCAGTTATATTATTATTATTATTATAGTACAGTGACGAAATCATATTTCATATAGAGCAAGAACATATTGATTTGTGTCTCTATCTCACGTACCATGACCTTGTTGTGACTATAAACAGAAGCTGGCATCACATCAGATTCTCTCATAATGCAGAAAGACGACTTTGTAATGGCCTTATGTCTTCCTGAAATAAAGCTATATTTATGTCTCAAATCTGAAGCACAAGTGCTTTATAAACCTGCATCTCTCTACCTGCCTCCTTGTTCTGCTGGTGCAAAGGTTAGGCCAGATTAGATATGACAAGAAGATGAAGCAGAAATAGAAGTGGGTGGGCGAGCGAGATTGGTCCAAGTAAACGCTGGTGTTTTGTGACAGTGGATCTGACAGGAGTGGCCCCTTAGAGCATCGGGCTGTTTTGTGATTCAAGACTCTGCTGACTTCTGCATTCCATATCTGTTTTTATTTGCCACACTATTCATTTATATTTCTGACCTCCTTCTCTGAATCCCAAAGGGGATAAATAATTACCATCAACACATACAATAACATTTCCTTTTATATGAATAACTAACATATATTTCATATATTAGGGTAAATTAATTGTGTGTTAAATTGTGATGTTTACTATTGTCTTTATTTCCATGTCAGTCACATAAACTAATATTAGAATATTAAAACTGGCACCATATCTACTGTGAAAGAAAAAAGATTTATTAAAGACAAAAAGTACATTATGTTTTAATGGATTAAAATGTTTTTTTCAGTTCTTTCAGTGTGGAAATTGGTTTAATACCAGAGCAGAGAGAGGGAAATGTTGTTTTCATCGATTTCGTCTTGATTTAAAGTTATTTGAGAATGTGATACATAATATTCACATAAACAGCAGCGTAATAGACACCCAATGGATTATTGTTCTGTTTATGTCAATGTTGAAAAGTCTTGGTTGTTATTATATAGTATATAGTATACTAAATAAAACAGTAGTTCTCCTTTGTCCTCTGCTTGTAATTTTTGTCAGGTTGGGGACCACAGCAGTAGGACATTTTTCTTTCCTTCTAGTTCACTGAAAATGCAACATCAGATTTGTATTTTGTCTTTGTAAATTACATGCAGGGTGTGTAAAAGTTGAGAATATTGTTCCGTGTGACAGAGCTCTGCTTGATTTCTGTGTCTATTCTATTCTACCAGACAATAGACTGCTGTTTAGATAGTGTGTCATTCTTGTATGTGGGTGATGTTTTTGAGCTCCCCCTGCTCCATTGAAATGTATCCCATGGAAGACTAATAAACTAACTTAAGTACCTAAATGTGTGGTTGTTAAGCAGGCATGGCTTCATAATCTAAGCCCACCACGTAAGCATGTAAGATTCAATTCTTATGTTGTTTTGAAGCAACACTGATACAAAATACTTAAAATCTGTTAAATCTGGGCCTGCAACTAACAATTTGGCTAATTATTCTTTCAATTAATCTATTTGTTGTTTAGATCGTGACAGGCCAGTGAATATGAGACCCAGATGAAGCTAAATTGAGGCCATTCTGTATTTACAGAAAAATAGGATTTTCATTGAACATGCTAAATTTACACACTTCATCATTTTGGTGTAATTACGACTGTCTGAGTCATTTAGCCTCTTCTCTAAGCTCATGGCATGGCATGAAATAAAGATAGTTGTCTGCCAAGGATGTAAAAAACCAGACTAAAAAAAACAACAACACTCCAACGGGTTATTAGTTACATAGCCTTTATTTAAACATGGCTTTTATTCAATTAAAAAAAGCACCAACTTGTTTCAGCTCAAGCCTTCCTCAGGGTGCATATGAACACAGGTGTGGGTTCAGCATTATACAGGGAGGAGCCTCCAATATTAAAATTACTCTCATAGATATGTATATACAATAATTAGTGGTAACAACGACTGTTGTAGTTCATGTGGAAACTCATGGCATGGCATGTTTTGGATTCTGTGTATAGATCAGTAGACCAATTATTTCAATAATATTGAAGTCGTTGTGATTAATCAGTTGACTGTTTCAGCCCTAGTTGCATCAATAATTATGTGTTGGTTTTTTTTCCATTAAAAAAACAAAACCAAAAAAACAAACATATTTTTAACGTTTAACTGATGACGGCTTGTGCAGTGTTTGGATGTAGAGATTAGAGGAGCTGTCCATGGTCCTGAAACAAAGAAGCTCCATCATTGGTTTTCTACCAAGTCCTAATAAAGAAAATTTATAAAATTTAAATACCAATAAAGAAAATTTATAAAATTTTCTTTATTGGTATTTAAATTTTCTTTTTATAAAATTTATAAAATTTTCTTTATTGGTATTTAAAATGATGTGGTTTTTCTTTTTTTTCTTTACTTAATACTATATGAACTAAAAAGTAACTTAAACCATATAGGCTGCTGTTTCCCTGTCAGCTTGCTTATTTGTGGTTGGACAGTGAGGAACCAAGTGTATGTTTGATGTTGTTTTTGGGCTGTTCTGCCTCTGAATGCGTGGATGGACGGATCAATGGTGCCATGTTTTGCGCCTGGCAGAGCACTGTGAACGCTCAATAAAAGGGTGGGTTTAGTCCATGCATAATGGCAGATATCCAATGCCTCAGATGAGTCTTTTTTAAGTAAACTGTCCTTGATCTAAATGTGCTGCTACAGCGAGTAGTCTGGAGGAGGCTCACCTATATGGACCATACAGAAGTCCTTGAACCACGGGGGAAAACAGTCTCTTAGAGATGAAATCCTATATGGCAGACTCCTGACCCTGTCTCTGGATGAGGACAAAGGAAGAGGACAGTGTTTACCTGCTGGTCCAGGTCAAGGCCTTATTGATATGTGTCCATCTTCGAGAAGGAGGGGAACAGCTGCTTTGTGCCAGACTCACTCCATCTCACTCCAGTCTCTTATCCCACTCTGTTAATGAGGCCGTGTGCCTGACTGCTGAGTGCAGCTCTTTAGCAGCGTGCAATTAATCAGAGGTTTCCTGGTGGAGACGAAACCAAGCAGACACTGGGCAGCGGGGCACAGTGATTACACACCCATGCAAATGCCTGCACGCCCGGGCCGGCTCATTTGTCAGAGCTGCAGCAGGACGCGGAAGGAGCTGCGCTTAATGCTCTTAGATGTTGTCTTTCTTTTTGATGACTGCAAAATGACATTAGGGCCTAGTCTGCATTATGCAAAGTCTATGAAACAGAAGGATACAGTACAGTAGAGGATTGCAGAGGATCATATTACACTTAGGGATATACATTAATGATATTAAAAAGACCGAGTAGTGAAGTGTCTTTATGTGATCTAGACATCAGGTATCAGCTGCATTTGTACTTGTTACTGTGATAGTTATATCGGTGCATACAGTGGTAGAATCTAAAGTTTTGTACATATTACAACTAAAAAACCATAAGACAACTACATTTAAATTGCCCTTTGGGGGCAAATAAAAGTTATTGTGTGGCTGATTGATCGATAGTTCGAGATTTACGGCCCTACCATTTAATTTAAAAATGACTCTGTTAAGAAATACATCTAGTAAAAGTAAAATGAATTAATTAATTACAATGAAATTCAAATATAAAAAAATATTTGTATTATTACAGAAGAATATTACAGAATGAACTTTCTTGGAGTAAATAGATGCAGTTCAGGTGGCTTGAGTTAAACTCAATATTCACCTTGTTCAACATGTTTTTCTATCTGTTTTCTTTTCTTTTTCTACTGCACTGGTTTGAAGCCTAAAATACACATGAACATTTTCTATAACAGCACAGTTAACATGTGTGCTAGTTATATTCTGTTTGAGCAGAATAAATTGATAAATACCTGAATAATTAACTTTGGGTGCTTTAGTACGTAGCCTACCCATAAATAAGCGGGTGCCTGAGCTGGACAGATGCTGAAGCCCAGATGTTCTCAGTTCAAGAAGTCTTTTGTGCCAGCGGCCATTAGAGTGTTTAATGAGGACGTTTCATCTGCAGTGTGTCCTGGATAAATAGGTGATGTTACACTGCAGTCAGCCCGAGTCCTCTTTAATAGCCTTTGTGGAGAAGCCTTTTTCTTGTTGTGCAGTGGTCTGTGTTTTCAGAGCCAAGTGGCTTTAGTTACTGCTTTCAGATCAGATTTGTTTATCAAACAATCGTCTCTTTTAATGAGACACAGGCTGCAGAAAACAGAGATAGATCCACTGTTGAGGCTTTGGGCAATAAGCACTAGCATTTTGCTGAGACCTAATGAAAACTGCATTTAGGGGAAACATTTAAACGAGAACAGTGCACTTATTGGGCAGAGCTTTTCTGACATGAAATTCAGGCCAGCTCTGGATGGGCACCATTGCTAATCTGAGGCGCATATTGGAAATTAAACAAGAGTTCATGCTCCGCTACAATAAGTGGTGTCTCTGGGCATTTTACTTTCTATTACAGTCAAACCCCATCACGCTGATCGGGAGTTTTGATGTGAGCTGTGCCTAGGGGCTATTAGAGAAGAGAAATCCTTCTTATGGTGTGTGATGAAAGGAAAGACGAGTCCACTACAGTGAGAAGTGCACCAGGAATCGACAGCTCCATGTTAATGCGGCTCTGATATGAGACTGACACTGGGTGGACTTCTTCTCTGATGAAAGCTGTGTGCGGATGAAGCAAGCTTCTTGTTAGGGGCCAAAAGTATCATTTAATAATACTGGCAGCTACACACACATCAGCCGCTATCTTTCCAAATCCTCTCACTAATGTTAATGGCTGTGCACATTATGTTAGGAACAATGTAAAGTGTACAGTTATTAGCAAAGTCTTCTTGTTTCTAACATTATACAAATTCCCTTGTCGCTGTTTACATCCAAGTTCTACTTTTTACTCCACAACTCATTACAAATAACCCCACTGCGACCAGACTGTAGCAGTACTATCCAAAATGGACACACTTCTGTCTCAGTCCTACACTCCAATGTTTATCTGCTCAAATGAGAACATACAGCTGAGCTGCTGTCCTTCAGGCCAGAGTCATCCCACTGACGGGCCACACCAGGGAGCTCGAGCCCGCTCATTGTGCCCCGGAGAGATTGCAAACTATTTTCTGTTTTTTGTTTTTCTTTTTCTTTTTTTTTTTTTTTGCTTCCACTGAACCAATTATCTGCTTGCGAAATCTGGCTCTGACACGCAGATCAATGGCACATAGCTCCAAAACAATTTTACAATAACAAAGTCCCTAAAGTGGTTAAACACGCCACAACACAAAGGGGCTGTATATAAATCACTGTTATGGCTGTGGGGGGTTCCTCCTCACTGCACATTTTACTCAAATTTGCTGCTTGGTGACAGTTGACTAAGTAGAACTAAACTGACTGAAAATGTGACAAAATGGAGTGTATGTTGTGTGTGAGTGTGTTTTAAGGCAGAGCAGCCGCAGTAACTGACACCCACCTGGAATGCAGATATAACATGAGGGGGAGGAAGAGGAGGGAGGGCTCTTGTCCTAGAAATGCTCTGTTGTAGTTTAAAAATACCTTAGATGCACAGCAGGATACTTCAACTGCACTGAAAATCTAGACCTACATCTACAAAGTATAAAGCTGATTAAAACTGGGGTACGGACATAAGAATACAGTTACAGTACATAAGAATATATATATATATATAAGAATATAATAGGAAGTTGTATAAGAGAGTCTAGAATTAGTAGTTAGTCAAAACATTTTAAAAGCAGCGACTAGCTAATTAGTGTCACAGTCTTAGCAGGAATACTGCCAGAATGTGCTATTTTCGAGTTCATGTAGTTCTTTTACAACTTGAGATGATGGCTACGTTATACAGTGTGTTTAAAGACATTATTTTTGAAAAAGTATGAAAATGAGTAATGATAAGTATGTGCTAAAAACTGTGTTGTAAGAAGGATTGAGAATAGACTGTCCGAATCGCGCTGCAGCTTGCAATTTTGGCCTCAAACTTTTTAAATATAATTTATTTAATGTTTTGTGGTCATTATACAGTAGCTCTGCTTTTTGGAACTATGGCTTGTCAAAATGTGTCAATCAATAGCGTTTAACCCTTTTTTTGTGTGTGTGTCCAAGCTAAATGTAATCTCACAAGATCATTTTCCACACTTGCACAATTTTGTGGCAATTTTATCTCACGAGATCTCGACTCATCCCTTATAACAAACACAAAGTCTATCTATACACATTGGATTACAGTTCTTCACCTAAATAATTCTGTATATAAAAGAAAAACTTTTATCTATAATGGAAGAGGTTTTTTGCACTATATTTACCAGAACACAAGTCAATGCTGTATTTGTTGGTGGTGATGAACTACAAGGGCTGCGTCATGCTTCTGTTTATCTCACTTTACATCATACCGTTTATATTTAGCCTATTGCTGTGAATAAAACAAAGCTCGATGTTCAAAATGCAAATATATTGTTGTCATATGTAAAGCACCACCAGATGAGAGCTATCAACGGAGTAAGAGTCCATGAAATGTATGCAGCGGAGGAGCATGTTGTTCTCTGTCATTGTGTAATTCAATTAGGGCTGATTTCTAAACAGCGATTGGTGAGGATTAGGAACTGTAACATCTTCAGACTTGTACGGCGGCAGCAGCACCTGTGAGTGAGTCACTGGGTGGAAGGAAGGAGGTATTGACTGCATCCCTCAGCTGCATTCAACCCCATAGCAAGGCAATTTAGACTCATTAGCAATATAAATTTAAATGCATTTAGCTACTTAGAATGAGCATTGGAGTTGAGGGATTTACATATTAAAATCTGATCATGTGCACAATCCACACTGTCTAGCAACACGTCTACTCTGCTCCCATTACCCCATTACCTTTTTTTTCCCGCGAGTTCTGTATGGATATCACTGACAACATACCCAAATGCTGTCAATACTTCTGTGTTTATTCACCTTATTACGGAAGTTGTCGTGGGCGCCGCCATCTTTTTCAGTTGTAGTTTACATGGGGCAGACAAGCTCAACAAAAAATAAGTTCTACATGGACTTAAAAACGTTTTCAGGCCGCCCAGGAAATCGGTGCATTGCTAACTTGTTGTTGCACATGTACATTAAACATTTTACTCAAATCGATCTATTTTAGTGGCAAGACTTTTCTCTCGTTCGCCACAAATCAGAAGTGCGTTTATTACAGGAGGCAAAAGTGGGCAGGGCAGAATAAAGTGGATAAAGGTAGCTCTTTTTGTCTCAAGGCTAACGCAAATTTTACAGAATAATGAATACTGAAATAATGTCAAGTAATCTGCATAAAAAAGGGTTAGGCTTAGGGTAGTCTTTCATTTGAATAGGTTGTTTTATATTTTAATAACAGTTAGCGTTGTGGTATTCACCTCATTTTGTTCATTCATCTATACAGGAATATATTAAAGTACAATATTCAGGCCTGACAGTTAAAAAAAAATATTCTCCAGCAAAGGACAGAAAGGAACAAAATCCAAATCAAGAGCAGACAACCACAAACACTACAGTACCTACACACTCAAACAGTTCACATTGACCGTAAAGTCTTTAACATGTTGTCAGTGAGATCCACCCGCAACTCGCTGTCCACTGCATGCATCTATCAAGTATTTATTGATTTTAGCATGACTTAGCAAAAAAAACCCATAGAGATTTAATAGGGGCAGAAGAAGGGCCAGCCAGGCATCGTTGCACAGAGCCACTTCATTCATCACATTCTTAAAGATCCACCGCATAACATTTCACCTTAAAATGTATTTAAATAAAATCACCTTGTCTCTGCTTGTCTTTTATTTCCCCTTGAATGGCATAAAATCTATTTGTTCCACTATGGAGTCTATTTCACTGTAAGCTGAGTTCTAATTTAGTTTAATTAATACTAATGCAAATTGTTCATTTTTGTTTTTAATCATGCATTGCTTGTAGTTGGGGGCTGGCTGTAAGGTGTAGCCCACTTTTTAGTCTTGTTGAAGCCTGGTTTAGAACTGGTTCAGCCACAATCTGGTCCCTTGTCTTGACCTCATTTAGTGCAGCTCACTTTAGCTTGTAGATGACGCGCATTTAGTCAACTCTTCCGTCTGTGAGTTCAGTTTGAGAACCACTGATGCAGTGGTGGATGGTAATGCCTTTAACAAAGCTTACCTCTGTCCGTGTCGTACAGATACACAAACTTCTCCCATTTGTAGTGGTCCAGCAGGCTAAGGACAGCACCCCTCAGACTGGGCCTCATCTGGATCACAAACTGCACGTCAGCGTCGATGGGGAAGCTGGGCGTGATGAAGGAGGTGTGGAGCGCCCCGCAGAACGAGGTCAAGGTGTTCATGGACTTTCGGTCATAAAAGCCGAAGATAGCGTAGACTCCTCGGGAAAACTGGGAGCAAACTGGAGACAAAGAGCATAGCAAGAGGTCAAATGTCAGCAGGGTCAATGCATATCCTAATTTCAATAGCACTTTTGTTAAAATGACTCATTGCGTAATTTTTGAAGGCCATTGATGTAGCTAAGTTTCATTCCTTAGTCCATTTCAGACCATACGGGATATGGAAGTTATGTAGGAAAGTTCATCAAAAATGGGCCATGAGCTGTACTGCAGTCGTAACTTCACAATGAGCCTGCAATGAGGCAGCATTAATCATGTGAAAGGGGCTGTATCCGTGTGAATGTGTGCCATGCTGGATGTGAGCTCCTCACGCAGCGCTGCCCACTGCCCTTCACTTCTCCTTGGTCCAAATGCAAGCGCTCCGTGTAATCAACTGGAAATAATGGGGAAATCAGTGCACTGGCTATAGCTCTTAATGGACAAATAGCCTTAAATATGAGCATGCAAATGTGCAGGCGGCTGGCTCTGCTGCACTATAAAAGATTTATAACAAGCCCTATCAGTTACCATCTGCAGGGATACAGAAATGAGCTTGGGCCTATAAAGTCCCTCCAGTAGCGGATACTGGTTCTTACAAGGTGCTAACTGTTTTATTTTATTTGTTCACACTAAATGGTTTAATAAGAGTGAGCAAACTGCATGAAGGCCACGACCTGTGTCTCGTAACAACAGAAATGATCAGAGAAGCCCAGAGGATGCATTAAATCTCACTTCTAATCACATCCATCACTTGGGTTTGCACATCATTTGTGAGTATTTAGAGCTGCAGTTAGATTCATTCTGGTGATGACTGGGATTTATTCTGCTCTTGCTTAAGCAAATGGAGGATGTTGCTATTGTTGTAACAATTGGGAAAGCGACATACAGACCCCAGTGAGTTAAAACGACATTGATACGACTTTGGCATGTGCATGTAACTATAGCAACCGCTTGTGAGCTGACAATGCATATGTGCCAGTTGTCCGTGTGAAGTCAGTCATTAACATTTTGTTTCATAGTACTTTTGAAGAATCGAGAAAGACTAAATGGAAGCTGAAATGCTTTGAGCCTTGTCCAGATTACTACATTTGAAACCTTGTTAAGTGATTAATATCACTCATTACATAAAAAATTGTATATTAAGAATTCTGATGTATTTGGGATCAAAACCTTCTGAGAAAGTAAAGAAAGTAAATTCTTAAAATGTTTGTTCAATGTGTGGGCTGAGGAAATATAAACGGAAAAGGTGGAGCTGTGGACTAATTGGAGCAGGTTGGAGTTCAGGGACACATTGCAGCATCTCTTCTGTTCCATATTTTTCATTTACAGATATTTGGTTTCTCTTTGTAAGTTGAGGCATTTATCTTACAACAAAATGCTCTTTATAAATGAAATGTACAGCTGCAGAATCGGGTTTCTTAGTTCTATATTCAGATATTACGCTGTTTACTGGAAACACTCTAGTAAAACCTGTGACTTTTCTTTTATTTCTAATGTAAAAATATAACACTGTTTGATGATGGTTAGTTTGTTTCAAGTATATTACAAAAATGTTTCAATGGAATAAGACTGAAGCTTCCTTGATCATCCTATTTAAAACACAGTGATATTTAGAGCAAGGAAAGTTGTTTTTGATAAAATGGCATGACAGAGCCAAAATTACAAGGTCGATGCTGTTTCAAGGCTGATTTATTTGTTCAGGAAAGTTTTATTACAAAACAGGCTATCCAATCAAAAATGTTAAAGTTTACGACTTGTACAAAGTTTATGTATTTATACAAAGTCAACTCCCTAAATAATTGCAGACAAAGTTCACCCAGAGAGAAAGCAAATGAAATTTAAGGGGAACGTGTATGTTTGATAGACCTCATGTGAGAACTACGCTGAGGGTTTATCAAATAAAGGAGTTCTATTATGGAATAACTGGTGCGATTAGTTAAAAAAGTAATTTATCAGTTTAAAAGTGTCAGTGTGTAAGAAAATATTGACGGAAAAATATTTAGCAGAATAAAAATTAATTTTATTCCTGTGACATTTGAACATTTCTGTCCCGTATTGTGTAGTTTTTGTTGTTAAATGTCCACTAATGTACTACAAATGTCCACCAACATGCTATAGATTTGGAGACAAGGGTTGGCACAATAAGCCTTGGCTTCTGCCTACACCTCGTCAAATATTTACATTTATTTTTGTTCTTATTCTTGTTTATAGTGCACATTTGGGTTTAGGCATTTATATGTTTTTTTCATCTGCCTACTTCTTTTAATAACAATAATAATAATAATAATAATAATAATAATGCATCATACTTATACAGCGCTTTTCAAAGACACTTCACATTGCATTATTCATTCACTCCACACGCAATGGTTTCAAGCTATTATTGTAGCCACAGCTGCCCTGGTGACGACTCTCATACTAGGCAATGTGGGTAAAGTGTCTTGCCAAAAGACACAACAATGGCCACTTTTGGGTTCCTACTCAATATTTATGAATAACTGTAAATTGTCAATGGTCAGATGGAGCTCCTCAAATGAAATAAATAAATAAACATTGTGTGTTTGACCAGAAACTAATAAACAGATTTTTAAAAATGCAAACATGACTTTCAAAATGCTTAGATATGGAACTGACATAGATCCTTGTACGATCCTTGTACTGCTGGATAAGAAACAGACTTTGTCAGCACGATGCCAGTACTCAGTAGGTGATCACTTTTACCCTGCTCCTTCCAAGACGACCACTCAGGGTGCTCATTACTGCATTCTCATCTTTCCTGTACCTACGATTCCTGTAAAGTGGGGGTAGGTGGCTGTAGACTTATCCCCGACACATTTCTTTGAGCTTGCCCCTGTTGTGAGTAGAGAATATTTTGCGCCCTGAATTTGCTGATGTCGGGATGAACCTGCCGCGCTTGGTGTTATACAGTCGGATATTACTGCCACTGCTGCACAGAGCCAAATTTCACAAAATATCTTCTTCATGTTCTATTGAAAGGGTAAAGCAATGCCCTTGTGTGAAAATAGAATGTATAAATTGTGAGTATAAACACAAAGGTAGAAGGCGTACTTTTGCCGAATAATTTGACTTTGTGGTGGTAACAAATGGCCTGCTGGTGGGAGATGGGGTTGTTTTTTGCAGCTGTCATAAAGTAGTGCCTTCAGTGATGCCAGAGGAGAAAAGAGGCGTCTGTTCCCCTCTGGGACAGGTATAAGACCATGTTGGGCTGGTCTCATGGGAGTACACCTGTCCACGCTGTCCTGTCCCGGGGCAGGGTCACACAATCAGGACAGACACCGGCAGAGGATACAAAGCATTCAACTCTAAAGTAGAAATGTCACCATATCAATTGTTAGTGTTACGATTATTGTGTCAGTGAGAAGAAGCATCACGGCATTCACATTGTCCAATAAATCAACATTTTTCTAGTTTGTCACCAGCTTTTTAAACTTTCTGAATTATAAAGTGAAGTTAATGTGACATAAACCATCAGTTAAAATGCACTTTGAACTAAAAATATCAATTTTTGCCTTTTACAGTTCTCACAATTAATATTTTTTAACTTTTATAATTATATATTGTGACCTAAATAATAATTCACATTCAATAATTTTGACATCTCTACCTAAAAGTGAATCGTAACTTTTCAAGATTTAAGACTTAAAGAGATTTTCAAATTTGTTTTGACTGATTTGGTTGATGAGCATGCATGGCAAATATAAATAAAAACAAACAGACCTTTTAGAGAAAACAGATTGCATTTAAGCCCTTCATGGCAAAGGTGTGGAAAAGTTGTCTTGATGGTAAACACAGTCACCCACAAAAGATATAATCAACTATTTATATTGTATTCATTTTTTCATTAAACAATAATAAAAGAAACAGCAGTCTTATATGGATTGACCTATATTTGTCTTGTCTTTACCATTACAAAAAAAATGTATCTGTCAACTGGTTTTGTTATTTAATTTAGGTAAATAATCGTCTTATTTATTTGATTACAGAATAGGGCTGCAACTAACGATGTAGCAATTATTCTTTCGATTAATCGATCAGTTGTTTGGAACGCAAAAGTCACGTGATGAAGACATTCCTAACTTTGACCCAGATGAAGCAGAAGTGAAGCCTTTTGAAGATCCTGGTGTAGCACATTAATTGACAAAAGACTGTTTTCATCATATACACAAAATTTACACATTTGCTGCATCATTTTTATGTAATTGCAGCTCAATTTGGGTCTTACAACATCTCTTAAAATTTTAAAACTTTCTCAGCTCATGGCATGTCTTGGAACCTATGTATAGACTGACTAATTATTTGTATTTCTTTTATTTAATAACAATTAACAAACTCAAAAAATAGAACAGAACAAAAGGTTAAAATTAGAACACAAGACAAATATAACTAAGGCAGAATGTGACATTTTCCATAATTATGTCCGTCCAGTCCTTGATTGTAAGTGCAGTTTGTGTCATCTATTTTTGTGAGAGTCTTAGTTGACAATCATTTCAAGAATCGATTAGTTGCGATTAATCGATGAACTTGTTGCAGCCCTATTCCTGACGTTTTGACACTTGACCTAATGACATGATTTTAACAATGCAAGGATAAATTGACACTTCTTATGCATTCGGTATTTCCAAATTTGAATATGCCAGAGTGGTTATTATTCCACAGAAAATGTTCAGCTGAGACTCTTCCATCAGTTGCTTCCTGTCAGTTCCGCCTGCTGTTGACTCTGTACTGTCCTTATTAGAGTAAGTCTACACTCGTCGGTGGTGACACTCCATTATGGCAGATGTTCTCAGTCTCAGCAGCTGAAACTGAATATGTTTACCACCAGAAACACTGCAGCTCTCCAGAAGACAGCTGCTGAATCACAACACCAGAACTAGAAATGACGTTGTGCCAGAAAACATATAAAAGTACAGAGATGCACCATATGCTAATGTTGGGCCACTGCATCTGTGCTGTACACCACTCACAGCAAACAGCACAAACCTCAACAATATTAACATTATTATACAGAGAATGCTCCAAGGAAATAGTCCGTGTCTTGATTACAGTAGCTATGGCTCTTCGCTTATTCGTGCCAAGACCCATCAATATTGACAGACTCTACTAATGGACACCAACTTAAAAAGTAATTAATTATGCGCCGCAATGCACTTAATTTGTCTTTGGAATCAAAAAGTTACTGGAAGCAAGTCTCCAAAACCAAAAGTAATCAAGTTGTCCCGATGGCCATATGGGGCAGCATTTCAGAGTGAGAGAGAGGATGCCAGGAAGTCTTGGAAAAGTGCTGACTGACAGATACTTGTACATTCTTATTGAAAAATAGTGGGCTGCTGATGCACAGAGTTTGGCAAGTATCCCACCAGTTATTTAGGCAAGAGATAACACATTTTGTTTTTGGAGAATGAGAGAACAAAAACGTGACAGGAAAGTTGAAGAAGACAGAGGAAGTGAGAGCAGTTTTGTGTGTTAGAGCTGGGAGTGATGATGTTCTCATTGAGAGGAATGTGGACTCGCTCCTGCATCAGAAAGACAAATTATATTGTTGGAAATAAAGTTAGAGAAGTCACAGAGGATATGTATCCATGCACACCAAGAATCTGGATTCATCACTAGGGCTGCACGATTTGAGAAAAATAACGAATTGCATTTTTTCTGACCAGTATTGTTTTAATATTCTATTCAAACTTTACACAACCAGGAGAACTGACAAAAAGACGGAACATTTTTGGTGCATTTTGCCACGTTTTTGTCACTTTTGGTCACATTATTGTCACTTTTGGTCACATTATTGTCTTTGACACTTTCAGTCATGTTTTTGACGCTCTTAGGCATGTTATCCGCTTTAGGGCCATTTGTTTTTTGTTGTGTTTTTGTCGCTTGTTTCAGGAAATGCTTTAACAAATCTAAACTACGGGGTTGGTTGGTTGTATGCAGAATAAAACATAATATGTGGTTGTTTGTGGAGGAAATTATTGCAGCCTTTGTGATTAGCTAACTACATCCATTCAAATCACGATTTTTATTCGATTTCGATTAATTGTGCAGCCCTATTCATCAGCTTATAAAAGGTCAGGTAAACTAGGGCTGGGCAGTACGGTGATAAAAGCAAATTGTGATCAAATTCCTGTGACAAAAATGCTATTTTGGTAAAAAAGCCATGTCGTGATTTACAAATTTTCTCTTGAATGCTCGAGATGTTTTCCCACCCACACCACCTTTTCATTCATTTCCATCTTAGCAATATTCAAAGCAAAATTACTTGCTCCGACAAACAAATGCAACGAAAATGAAAGAGAAAATGTAAAAGACTAACTTCATTCTTTGTACTTTGTCTTCCAAACAACAATAGTTAATTTTAAAATGTACTTATTAACTGAGTGTCTGTCACGATAGATCATACCTGAAACAATACACTTTGGGGCTAAATTCTTGTTATTTGTTGTATAATCTAATACGATTTGAGGTGTAGAGGGTTGAATAAGTAACTTCTATGGCTAAATATTGGTTCATTCAGCGATGTATTTGTTATCGCTCATGTCTTTTAACAGTACTGTACATTTAGAAATGACTACTGGGATGCTGCTGCTTTAGGTTTATTGTGTCAGAGGCAAAAAACAGTTTCAATAATACAATTTATCACAATATTTTTCGGTCGCAATTTTTAGAATTTATGGAAATTCAAAAAGTGTTATTGCGACAGGCCTAACCAGGTGTTTTTGATGGTCAAATTTCTCTTTTGCACGTAAACACACACTGGAAATCTGATTGAATTATTGGGTAATCTGATTATTCTAGTTATCTGATTTTGTTAATATAGCCAGCGCGGCGGTATGGGTCGTACTGAATATCCCAGAGAAGAATATAAAGGAAGAAGAGTTATATCTAGTGTAAGGGAAGCGAAACAACCAAGAACAGAAGGCAAGAAGATGATACAAAAATGATGTTGTTGCTGTTTTTATTTGTACATCAATTCCAGTCGATCACTCAAACCCACTGTAATGTGCAACTGATTTATGTGCATAAACATAACATGCAAAGATGTTGTGTGTTTGAAGATAAACAAGAACAGACAAATCCTGATAATGAAGAGGGGCGGAGGCCATGTTTGCATAATGTGAGGCTTGTGATCTGCTAGTACCATCATTATTGACAACATAAGGTAAACAAGATAGTAACCAAAACAGGAAACTGGGAGACACACTCTAAAATCAAGTGTAACATAGAGCTCCATTGACAAATAGATAAAAATGTGCTTTAGTGTATTTTTCACAGATCGCTTAGCCTTCGTATTGTGCTAAGTGGTTCTGTACGTGTCTTGGAACTAACTTGAAGTCTGTATAAAAAATGGAATGTGTTTGGTGAGGTGGGAGATTAATTGATAATATTGAAATTAGATAAAAGTGTATCGTCTACTAATGATAGATATTGCAAACAGTGTATTTAAAATTATATTTCTGTCCGTTTGCGGTTTTGGCCTTTGCGGACAATATTTGAACCACGACGTTTACAGGAATGTTGAAACATTTTGATATTCTTTTTGTCAACATGGCACTCTCCTTGTTAGAATAAAGCTAAACACAAAACTGTAGTTATCATCCAAACTGCTGAATTGCACGATGGAGGCAAAATTAAAATAATAGTAAACTTAGAGGTGAAAAATTGTCCAGAAATTGATAATATTGTGAATGTTGTTTTGTGGATATACAGAATTGGAATGTCTTGTATATCGTTATTAGTAAAAAATTATAATAATAATAAAAATGAAGCAAATTTTTGGGGGAAAAGTTGTAATCTTTTAACCTAACGTTTGAAGCGATATTTCTTCACTTTGAAATTTGCACATCAGTTCCTCAACATAAACCTCAACCTACATATATAATACATTTAAAGAGATATTTTTTTCCATTTTTGTGATTAACTGATATAATTTTGTCTAAATATTGTTATCAGGATAATCCAGAAAAGTATAAATATATTCTGATTTGTCTCTGATTGTAACATTTCTAAACCCTCATAAATGGAGGGTCAAGGGATCGATGGTGCAAAATCTTGCCAAGAATTGCACTGAAAGGGTGCAACCGACAAAAAATGTAAGAAGTTAAAAACGAGAGCCACATGGTTAGACATTTTTTTGTTTTTAACCTTGCCCACAAATGCACTCAAATTTGTTGTGGAACTGCTTTTGTATTCTTAACAGCCATCACCAAAGCGCACTTTACATGAAGCATATTACAAAAGGGTAAAAAGCCTCTTTATTTTTCTCCACTCTGAAGCTAATAGGAGCAGGCGAAGAAGTGGAAAGAGCATGTTCAGAGGCACACAACCAGCAACATTAAAGGGCAGCTCTGACAACAAGTGTGATATATCTAAGGTCAAGGAAATTTCTCAAATATAATCATGACAGCAATACACAACTATATGAATCATCTATTCTACAACTAAAATTTGTGGTTTAATTGTTCCGTGTTATTTAATAATAAAGTCTTAAGGGCAGATGGTCTAAAATAATGACCAATCTGTTTTGACATTTAGTTGTTTTCCATTTTCTCCCATTAATGTTTATATTGTTGTGCAGTTCGTCTTGGCAGCTCAACCACAGATGTAACACGAGGCAACACAGAACAGAGCGGATCACAGAGGGGGAAACAGTGCCACTAGATGTAAGTTACTGATGCACGTTAAAATATAACCGGTAAATGATAACTCCTCCGCAGAGATAAAACTATAATAGGATCAATTCTGTGTAAATGTGTTCATCAGTAAATTAAGACTAATCCAAGAAACCTGGTAAAACATGGACTTAGGGTTAGGGTTATAACCAGGACCTTTGATTTTACTTCATTCTGACTTCAGATTCAAATTGGTCAGTTATGGAGGCGCTCAGTGTTAATATTTTTCGGTTAAAAAATAATCCACTTGTGATTTTTAGTTTTCTTGTGATAAACGTGTTAACATATCATACTAAAATGTGTAAAGTCTATGTGCAAGTCCCGCGTATAACATCGTCTTAGAGAAGAGAGAGCAGCAGTCATACACTTAAATACTGAACATTTCAATGAAACGCCTCGCCTCCTCGTCAGAACAGCATCATTCAAGGACAAACTGAGAATTCAACTCAGTCAGTACAAGATCAGTGTATTAACAAGGAAACAAAGCAAAAATGATTTGACTGTCAGAGACGTGAGCACTGTGGGCCTATTCAAACTAGTCGTACCCATTGTCTGACAAAAATTCTTTTTTACACATTGTAGTAAAATGACTAAAAAGATTACTTGAATGTTGAGTGCAGCTGTGCAGTGGTACTTCAGATGTGTGTGTTATGTTTGTTAAATCTACAGTATGTATTTGTTTAAAAGTACAAAGAATGAATGAAGCCTCCCCAAGAGGCCTGTGTAGAGTTGATTACAGTATAGGTATTTGGTAAAAATAAGTATAAAAGTAGTAATTTGCAAATGTTTATGCAGAGACCACATTTGGGTGTGCACTAAAACTACTTTTTCTTCCTTGGGCTACTGCTGACCTTTCCTCAAAATGTCATAACAATCAGCCCCATTACTTTTAGAGTTATCTGGCAAACAAAATAATAAAAAAAACGCAGCCAAAACATCTTCCAGGCTGAGGAAAAATCTCAAAGCATTTAAATAGATGATGATCCATTCTACAAGCAGATAAGAAACGATAAATATTTCATCACCAAACTGCCTCTTCACTCACTCTGTTATGCTCTTCTTGTCATCCCTTGGTAAATACAGGTAACATTGACTAATTCACAGCTTTCAAAATGCCTATTCTCTGAAGGACGCTGCAGTGCAACAAATTGCTGCAGCATCAGTGTAGCTTGTCAGTTGTGATCAGCATCGCCTGTAACTGGGCTGACATATAAGTACATTCACATCTCCAGTGGCTCGCCCCAGAGCCCATTCACTTCTGTACTCTTTTTACAGCTATGTTAAGATTATGATTCAACATTTAAAGTGCATATGATGAGGTTAGACTCCCTATATCACTCAAATGTGTGAAACATAATTATTTAAGATGACGCTAAAAGTCTGAAAGTTTTCACCTAGTTTGATTATTTTGGTGAGGTGAAGTTGCTGTTGTAGCTCAAAACACAATTAAAATGTGAAAGAGCTGCAACAGTCTAATAATAAATATAAAGGTTTTTTGTTTTTTTTAGATGTCAGAAACAAACTAAATACTTAACAGTTGTAGAAAAACAGATAAACAAATAACACTGCAGTCACATTTATCAGTGACTTGGAGATCACACACAGCTGAACTGATCAGGTTTCTTTCCTTAAATAAGCTGTTTTTGAGTCAGTCGTGAAGAGTCCAAATTATTCTCGTGCTGTTAGCAAACAAGCTAGATAAGCACTCCACAGTCGCAGCAAGAACAGATTAATTAGCATCTGAGCTAAAGGCTAACTAACTTTAAATCAGAACTTCAGCGACACAGCTCCCCCTGCAGGTCTCTTGAGAACGTACACTCCCAGTAAAATGACGGCAAAAGGTTGTTTTTTTTGTTTTTTTTCCCCTTCCTTTTTTTTTGAAATAAGGAAGTTTAATCACATATAAAAACATTTAATGTCGCTAAATATAAAAAAGAGAGCCAAGGTTTCTCAGGAGAGTTGTCTTCGAGTCGCTGTCAGGAAAGTTGCAAGGCTGGTTTTCCGCTCAGAGACAACAGGGGGCGACGGCGGGGGCTTCAAACGCCCAAAAATACATTTACGACCACCACACGGACTTACACAGATGTTTAATAAGATAAAATGTTACTTAGTTCTACTTTAAGTTGACATTTCTGATGTTGTGCTTCTGGTAAGAATCTAGTGCCCACTAAACGTCCTCTTTTACATATTGTTGGTGCGGAGAGCAGATAAATGACGTACATGAAATAAACATGATACTTATATAAATATATACTTCAGAGATAGGCTTCATCATTCATTTGTGTGAAGGAATTAATATAACTCTGAATATCTATAATAAACAGAAGTCTAAACTTACACATACATAACTTATTATTTGATTATATGACCTATATTATAAATTATATAAGACCTTTATTTTCTTAAATAAATGTTTAAATTGCCAGGAAAATGTGTCCCCTGCATTTTGGGTGGAATTCTCTGTATTGATGACAAAGATAGAGGGATTCCTATAATTTAAAACTTTTATTTTTCAACTCGTCTTTGAAAACTGCCATTTGACTGATGTAAAGCTATAATAAACATTTACCACGAGTATTATATCTCCAAACGGAGTACTAATAAGAAAAACATGAAAACCTTATGCCCAAATGAACTTTAAACTCTGAGGTTTAAAATGTCACGCTTGATTTTTTTTTACCTAAAGGACTAGAAAAGGATGAGCATGTCACACACACAGAGCGAATTATTCAAACTGACAGGATGCTGGCGGTAGTCGCATAGATATTTTTAACATCACATCATAACAGTTTTTTTTCTTTTTTTTTTTTTTGCCTTTCCATGACTGGGCGAACCCAAAACTGAATTGTACACAGGAAGTATTTGACACCAATAGTCAGGCGTGAGACTTCATAACAGAATGCTGCTTATTTTTCTGATTATCTCTGACCTTGTGTGTTTTTAGGGTCATAATCTGTGCAAACGTCACTTCTGCCACAAAAACACATTTATTAGTGAGGACTGAAGATAGAAATGATCATGCAGAAAGCCTCCCCTCCAGCCCAAACTATTTGACAAGCTCATCTCATGCATCATTCATGACTTGTCGCTTTAAATGACTCCACCACAATGTGACAAAGCCAAGGTTGTTACTCTTGCTTAGTTACATATTGACACAATTGTTAGCAGCAGTAACTAGTAGGAACTGTGTAAAGCGGTACGACAGTGACCTTTAAAATTGGCAGAGGGAAACGTGTTAAGAGTCTGTGTGCAAATTAGAGTCAACAAAACCTTAAGACAAAGCAATGCCTAACACCTTACGTAATTACTGGACAAAATAAATGTTCAGACAGATTTAAAATGCCATATATGTTTGTGAGAGAAAAAGCCCTTCTTCCAGTGGATACTTGAATTACAATAGCCTTTATTAGTCATAATTCTACAGGTCACAATATAATCATAAGAACTAAAAAAAATTGTAACTGTGAGATTTTTAGAAACAAATTTATTTCTCCTTCAAAAAGGTAATAATGATATCATAATTTATATCACATCAACTTTAGTGTGAATAAGGCCTTCACCTTTAGCTTTACTGGGCACATTTGATTTATTCCTAAATGTTGTCTTGTGAGCAAGATGCAAATCATCTGTTGACTTATTTTATTGTGTGAGGAAATATATGAATGAGGTACATCTGTCTATCTGACTCATTAAGACAGAGGGGAGACTGGAGGACAGCCTCCCTGTGCTGCAGCCCTGTTCTTCAGTTCCATCTGAGCCACACTGTCTGCGAGCTGCAGCGTTACAGTGGACTCTGGAAAGACCCTCCAGAGTCCAGACAACACTAAAGACTAACACTTTTGTTAGGACTCCTGGCTTCACCTTTCGTGTTGTTTTTAAAGGACACATATTGTGCTACAGCGAGCTTTTAACCATGTTCTAACGATGTTCCATCATCAAAAACACGGCAATGCATTTAACTGCATTCACACTAGTTTGGGAATGCTGATTAGAAAATCCTCTCCCCTTCGACCATCAAAAGCACTTCCTGCTGAACTCCCTCTATCAAGGACGTTTTTTACGATTTTAGTCACTTACCCAAGAATCTTTGCCTGTTTTAAGCGCTTAAGTCATGGCCAGACTCGCTAACCACCATGGACCATATTTTGAAGTGGACAAGGGGATGCCATCACTTCCTCTGGAACACGGCGGCTTGCACTGTCCACGCAGACAGACTATGCTAACCACGCAAATATTAGGTGGATTGTCAAAAACTAAATATCTATTTGAGCCCCTAACAGACTGCCCCGGCCTCTCCTGCTCTGTGAGGTACCACACATACACAGTAATCTATATGCCATAGCTTATAGCCTATATAGCCGTGTGCAGTAGCCTTTGTTATGAGCTGCACTCAGGCAGGGTGCTCCTCATGGTGTTCTGCGTTCTTACCACTTACTTCTTTAACAGATATGCCTTATTATAAAGGCTCTGGTAAAATCCCTGGTGTATGAAAGTTCATTGTTGTTTGGTCATGGAGTTAATTATCTAAAATAGTTAGAAAATTGTTCTGTTTTTCGAACAGCAATCATAACACTAGCATTTGATATTGTGACATTTATAATGAACATAATGTGATTTATAATGAAAGAAAGGAGAGACTGTAAAAGCATTCCTCGAGTATGTTAAATAAGCAGGGACTGGGTTGGTTCTTTAAATGTTTTCTGAAAGCATTATTCATGTGTACATTATACAGTTAAGTTATTCGGTTCATATTCAACAAAAGCAATTACCCTCAAAGATTTAGCTGGCCCTGAAATTGAAAGTGTATTATATTTATTATGACTTGCAGTAATCCTTAACTCTTTAAGTATGGACAGACCCTTGCTTGCATACTTACTGTCGATTGTATATTAAAACAGAGCCAGTGACTAACCGCAGTATATTATGAAAGAGAACTATGGAGGAGGTGGAGGGGGAGAATATCTGGCCTCATCAAATGTTTGGTGCTGGTGCATTAGTGAGGCCGTCCAGTGCCTACACACTCCAGCACTCTAACATTAGCTCGTGTCTGCGCACACACGGGTGACTCATGGCAGAGGAGGATAGTTAGCGAGAATAAAAGACTTTGTGAAAAATGGACCAAATGTCATCAAAGTTTGTGCCATCCAGCAGCCGGCCTTCACAAGTTAGAATTTACTTCTGCACTGTGATGCAACAACTGCTTGTGCTGTTACCTAAGCTGCATCCACAGTAAACACCAACTTAAAACTGATAAGATTGTTCACCGCCCATAGCAAAGATTATAATAACAATAAAATCAGATATTGTCTTGTTGAAAGGTAAATTCTTTATCCATCAAGACATGTGACTATAGTTAGAATTTGTCAAAAGTATTCTGGACCAAACAAAATCTAATCCTAACCCATTCCATGAGTTATTTTGCAAACAACCCAACAGACAAAAGCTCCTTTGTAATTAGATGCAAACCTCTTTATTTTAGCGGGTCCCAAAGTGAGAAACTAGATCTCTCCCCCATTTGAGCCCAGACTGGTGATCCAGCCCCGGTCCCCCTCTGCCCCTGACCCCTTCTCTTAATGGCTACAACCTCTCTGTGTCTACATTTATGCACACCATCAGCCATGTCCCGGGGCATTGTGTCACATCAATACATCCCACACGCACAAATCGGTCAAGATAATAAACCCCAAGTTCCCATTTTGTCGAAAGCAATTCAGAGAAAGTTTGCAGTTTATGCCTTGTGCTGACCTAAACAGGCTGATCACCAGAGTTCTTCAGCATTACTCTGGTCGTATATTTAAATGGAGAGAATGAGTCAGAGAAAATGAAAGCTTGGTGAGAATTGATTTTTCCATATTGAATAAACTAAGCACTCACACACACACATTGCCGGACTATAGCCTTCCACCCTATTGATCCGTGCTGCCAATAGTCATTTGCCATCAAGGATTTGTTACAATCATTATATACTGACCTAACTAGAGGACATCACAACCTACTAAAATGTACAAAATAATAACATATGTGCAAGCTATTTTATGTCACCAACCATCATTGACCTTATTTCATTCATATTTCTTTTCTATCATTAGCCAGACAAATGATTGATGACAAATTAGGTGTATAAATAAGTCAGTGAAAGCAACAGCTATAGTAGTTAAGCTTAAATTAAAAGCTTAAATTAAAAACAACATTTAATATTGCACTTGGGACTGCAAGAATGTCAGTTTTTGTACAAAATGTCCATTCCTTCATCAGAGTAGAATCCAGTACAATATGTGTAATTGTTGCTAAAGACAACAATATATTTACATAAATTAGTATCAGAGTTACTTTCATTCATCCACAATGGCAATTATTTTTTGTTACAGATATGCAACCGACCAGCAGAAGAAAATGGAGGTTCAAATAAGATAAAAAATAAGACTAAACTTGTTCAAAATGACTAAATGAAAAAATCAGCATCTCAATTAAAGGATAAAATAAAATAGATCTGTTTTATCAACTAACCCGCCAGTATGAGCAAACAATTTACATTTTAACTTAATTTATAAAGTATCTGCTTTATTAGCTGTTTTATAACACATACGAACTATATTAAAAATATAGATGCAGGAAAAGTTGTGGAAGAACAAGAATAACATTTAAACCCTGCCAGAATCTCTGTGTGTCAAACTAAATCAACACCTGCCAATCGTGTGTGACCGTTACGCAATCGACAGCCCTAAAATAAGAAGTGTGTAGTTTTGGGAGGTTTTCAAGCGCTGCCTTAGTAATGTGCTGGCTGTTCCTAATTAGCAGCTCACTGGCGTTTGTCATCCACAGTGTATCCAAAGATTAAGAGTGTGTCAATCTACTTTTCATTTCCTTTTATTCTTCTGTACTGTAGCTTCTTAAACGACAATAAAGCTTGCTGCTGCTCTTATCAGGGCCTCCTCAAAGTGAATCTTGGCTCAGGTCTGAATTTTTAATAGGGGCATGATACAACATCACAGGGTAAATTGCATTTGTGTTTCAACCTTGTTCTGCACTCCCAGGTGAACTCAAAGAGATGAGATGAATAGAGAATATGTGAGGTCACTTTCAAACCAGCAGTGAATGCCAATCAACAAGTATAAAATAGAAATGCAAAGTGGAAGACGTTTTGTAAGTGTTGAGAACAGTTATAATGGAATTACAACCAGTATTTAACCATAAATGCGTTGTTTCTAAAAATATATTGGCTTTTGTGGGAGAAAGGAACAGCCAAACTGTAATGTTGGAACAGATTCACTAGAGTAGAGGAGGGGACTATGTTGTTTTGCAAAACAATCTGGACACAGAGGGTCCCAAGTGATGTATGCTTTGTATCAATCCAAAAGCTGGACAGACTGAGATTTGGCAAAAGTAAAGACATCACATAGAATTGTATGCCATTCGTTATTTCAGGCCTCTCTTTGCATAAATGACCTACTTTGGATAAGTAAAGGTAGAATAAATAACTAACCACAACATTTAGTCATTAATAATTTCTTGGATTAACAATTTTGCCATTAAGACAAAACAAGATGGCTGCCCTTCTAATGTACTTAAATCCCATGTTTGCTGTGTCCACCTGTGTGTATATATAGCACTGCATCTTTGCTTCTGCTGCTCATTAGTACGGTGGATTCAAAATGGCTGAAAAAGAACTGCTTTTACCATTACGCTCTATGCTTACTGATGCACTTTCAATACGCGTTTATACCGCTTGACTAATCTTCAGTAGTGACAGGGTCCGAGATTCAAGCTTGTGTTCATCCCTATAGCTCCAAGTGCGTAATGCGCATCTTTTCATCACTTGCAACTGCTTGAGTGCCCTTGAGCAAAGTGCTGACCCCACAGTGTAATTACAGCAGTACAAGGCTGAACTGGACACTGGTGATGTGTGACTGTGTGAATGTGAGGCCCTATTTTCCACAACTTCTCCCCAGGGCTGCAGCACTAACCACCAGTGACCACGACAACTCAACACTTAGTCCCAACAGAGGGATGTGCAATTATTCATGATTGAAATGACTTAAAACTGCCAATCCTGAGGCAGTAAAAGCACAGGACCATTTGATTTCTATTTTATTTTTGAGTGTTTTGAATGGAACTTGGGAAGTTCAGGTTTATTTAAAGCGGCTTTACACAATTTTTGTATTGCAGATATGTTGTAAAAAGCAACATATTGGGTCAAATGAGATCACAGCTGTCTGCATCAAATTATAAAGCATTATAAAGTTTTTAATGTTGCTCTGGCCTCTGGACGTTGTGACAAGCTCTAATAAACTCATCACGGCAAAAAATTTGGATAATAGGAATGCATTGGGAAAGTGAGGAATAAGTTTGGACTGCTGCAAAATGTTTAAAATTAATTTGCGTGTTTTAAGACAGTAAAACTCAGCTCGATGTTCTTGAATCTCGTCATTATAAAAGCCATTTTGTCTTTTTTTAGCAATCTATTTGCTCATAAGTTGTTATTTTTTGCTGTATAATTTAGCCCAAATTCATTAGATTGTTTTTAAGAAGGATAAAATTAATCAATATTGTGCTAGTTCACAGCTACAGTTACACACTAGCTAGTTACATAAAGCATTACATATCAGGGGCTAATTAAAAATCACTAGACCGATTTTAGTGGTCTGCATCACACAGAAGTGACTGGTAGTGCAAATATGAAGCTTCAACAAGTCCATGGTCATTGCTCATTTCTAATCAAACAAATGAGTCATGGAGTATTACATCATGTTACAGTGACTGGATTAACCTCTAAATATGGTCATATTTGTCATTTTTTGGCTAAATGATTTAGTTTATTAGTTTATTTAGACAGTAATAACCCCTTGCTCAGGGGTTCTCAAACTTTTCTGGCCGGGACCCCCAGAATAGCCATGCAACGGACTCGGGACCCCCAAAGCGAAATGAAAAATAATTGTATGTGTCAAAGCGTGTGAAATCAGGTTTAATATTGGTTATTTGAATAGTTTATTGTCTTATTAGACCCTATTTCACTGAAAGATACTGTTTTTAATTTGAAAAATCGAGCAAATACAGTGTCATATTTATTCAAATTAGATCTGGAAATCATCTCACGACCCCAGCTCACCCCTCGCGACCCCCACTTTGAGAACCACTGCCCTAGCTGAAGACAATACTTGCCTTGGATCTACAACATACGCATTTTTGTTTCATTTTTTTCTGATGGATATGTATTGTAATATAATAATTGTAAAACCAAATTTAGCAGGGTAAATTAATTCTGACACTGCATAACAACTTCTGCCAAGAACATTGCTAATTTGCCAGTGTTCTTGTGTGACCTCCTACACACAAGTGCTGATGAAATGATTAAGTATGCTATTGAATTTTAGCGAATTTTTGACTTAATACTACTATTCTTACAGCGGGGTCCATAGCGTATCCATTTTTTCTCTGTCCTCTTTCTCACCCTGTCATACAAGTGCCGCTTATTTTCAGCTTCTCTGGAATTACTGAATTACTGCGTTTAGAAAATCACTGTGTTTTGCCCAATTACAGGCCATCGCGCTTATCATCCAGCTGGTAAATCTCTGACAGAACGCGAGACGGCTGCGTGCATTAGGAGGACCCATAACTTGGCAGGTGCTAGAGTAAATGTGTGTGTAGGATTTCAACCATTCAAAATCTGTCAATTCTGGAAGAACAATGGTTTTGCGTAGGTTTGATTTACTCAACAAGTCAGTCGGAAAATGTAGTAGGGGTATATTTGGGGTCAGTACTTTTGGTTTTAATCTTCCTTTTATTTTGATTTATTTGACATCTTGTACAGTTAATTTAGGTTTTTGATGTTGGTTTTAATTGAGACGTTCTAGAGTCAGGACCTAATACAAAAGGTTAGTGTTTGTCAGGGGTCTCCAACCTTTTCCCCCGGAGAGTTACTTTTACAAAATGAAAATTGCAGAGAGCTACTACTCTAAGCATTGGCAAGATGTTTATAACAGCAACAGCAAGATGTGGTATAGTTAAATGCCTATAAAATTAACCATTATTCATTTATAGTGCACAAACTTAGGCTTGCAAAGTATACATTTGTAACAGGCCTGTGATGATCCATATTTGAATTATTCAGTGCCATATATTATTCCTAAATCCTTTGGGGAGCTGCTTGGAAAGGGGTGTAGAGCTGTAGGTTGGAGACCCCTGTTGTAGGCTTATACTCTCTTTAGTTCCCAAGCCTGGTCAAGTGAAGGTCAATAAGAAAATCACTACATATTATAATTATCAGAAAACAAGACGCACGGGTCAATAACTGGTTTACCATTAATTTTTGGAGTGTTCGTTTGAGAGCTTTGGCTATTTTTTTGTCCTGGTTCAAATGCTGACTGTTGTTAATTTTGGGAGCTTATTCAAATCAATCAGTGACTGTTTATTTCCAGCTGATTCAAACAAATAAGCAAATGTAGAAAGTGTTTATCCAGTGGTGTGAGCTGGGACTGGCAGTGCTGAGAGGGAGCAGTGTCAGTACTTACAGGCGTGTGTGACAGAGAAGCTGTTGGACGACTCCAGGTTGTCCACATTGTAATTGAGGTGGAAGGGTTTCTCTGTCACATTTTGGTTGGTGTTGTACAGCTGGACAGCAAACCTGAAGGCGCTGTGCTCCTGCACCGTGGAGCGCATGAACAGTCCACCTACAGCAGACAAGACAATGTCAAACAACAGGCTCTCATTAGTTCACTCCAACAAACACTTCCACCCAGTCTTATTCCGGGGTCCTTATGCGCATGATAGACGCCTCTTTGAGCGGCTGTCACACAATTAGCCGTCTCCGGGACATGATGAGAAGACTTAAGTTCACACAAGTCAGGACATGTCACGTTTCCTCACTAAATAATGCACTGCAGAGAGCGTAAAAAGCCAATTTGGATCAACTCTATTTTTACCCCTCCGCCCACAGGACGTTAACGGGGTGAACTTGACAGAGAAAAGAGAGCAGCCTCAACAAAGAGATGCAGCCCAGTGAAGTGTGTGCCCCGTTCAACTTACCTATGTTGATTTGATTCGGGAAGCCAGCTCGCGTTTCTCCAAAAATGCATAACAAAACAAAGGTTGCCGCTATTGTTCGAAGCCACATTTTGGTCGGAGAAGTAAAATTAACTCCCGCGTTTGAGGTAAAGCAAGGCAAACCATGTACACATAGGCAAAAGAAATCCACAAGATGCGTCGTCAGGTGCTCTCACCCCCTCTCTCTCCCTCTCTCTGCCTTTCTCTCTCTTTCTCTCCCCTCTCCCTCTCTCTCTGGCAGAGTGCACCAAACAGAGTGTGTGCCTGTGCCAGCGCAACTGCAGCGCACGGCTCCTCCGCCGCCGCTGCCGGGTATAGAGCCGGTCTTTGAGTTAAAGATGGTGGTGGGACTGTGTGGAGCCGAAGCGCATCTCCGTCCTGTAGTTTAGATGGACTGCATTCAAATGGGCCACGGAGAGACAGAGAGTGAGGGCGGGAGGCAGAGGCAGAAGGGGGCGTTTATCAAACTTGTTCTGACGGGGAATTATAATAAGAGCAGCCCTCTGTCTTTCTCGTCACGTCACTGCAGAGTTGAAGCGAGGCGGTGCAGAGCGTGCTGCAAAGACTTGAACCAAAGACACCCACACCACTTCTGTACACGGATCAACCGGGATGCGCAAAACCGTGACTCCAGAACATATAATTGCATAATCACCGAAAAGTACATTACAAAGTGATTTCGTCTCGACTGCTCTAGAAAGTAGCACATGATAAGGCTATAGCCTGAAACTTGCGTTAATTTATCATCACCGGGGTCGTTTCTCTCCTCCTCTGGTCCTATGCTTTTTCTTTCATTCATTGTCCTCATGTCTCTTCTCATTAGCTTTGGACACAAACACGGACCAATTAGGCAATAATATGAGTTAATTGGCTCAGTGAATTGTAACAAGAATCCCTTATGAACATGTTTCCACTTTTATTAGGTGGTATTATGCTCTATGTACGCCTATTTATAGTCCGCTTGTATATGAACCATCCCTGTGCAGCAGTGATGCTGCTCCTCTCACTGTAATCTTAGGCTGTCCCCTGCAGGTCTCCCACTGCACTGAGAAGCAAGCTAATGTTGCGATTTATCATTATTTAATCACTAGCTGCCAAGTTGCCTCACTAATGATATATATTAGGCTCGTAATTGACTAAGTGCTTCTGGGGAAAAAGTGCAGCACTCTGAACTAATACTGGTAGTAATATTTTGCACAACTTTGAAATATAATTTAAAACAAAGCTACAATGACTCCTATAACCCCTTGATTGAAGGGGAACTATATCGAGACTATATAAATGCTTTCATAATCTGGACAGACATTCTACTAAATATACACCGAACAAAGCATTTTCTCCACACACAAAAGACCAATTTCTCTCTTATATTGTTCACAAATTAATCTGTGTCTGTGAACATGTCTCCTTTGCCAAGATAATTCAACCCCCCTCACAGATGTGGGATATCAAGATGCTGATTAGACAGCATGAATATTGCACAGGTGTGACTTTGGCTGTTAAAAGGCACTTATCAGTTTTCTCACACAGTACAATGCCACAGATTTGCAAGTTTTGAGGGAGTGTGCAATTGGCGTGCTGAGTGAAGCAATGTCCACCAGAGCTGTTGCCTGTGCATCGAAGGTTTTTCTCAACCATAATTCGTCTCCAAAGGTGTTTCAGAGACTTTGGCAGTACAGCCTTCAGAACTGCAGACCACGTGCAACCACACCAGGCCAGGACCTTCGACTCCAGCTTTGCATAACCAAAGGATTTCTGCCCAAACTGTCAGGAACGTCTCAGAGAAACTCATCTGCTCGTCATCCTCATTGGGATCTCAAACTGATTGCAGTTCATAGTAACCGACTTCGGGGAACGTTGGAGAGGTGTGCTCTTCACAGATGAATCAAGTTTCTCATTTCAGGTCAGATGGGAGAAAAATGGGAGCAAAAACAAAAATGTTGTGTTTATATTTTTGTACAGTTTATTAATAAGTGGGAAAGAGAAGGAAACTTTTTTTTACAGATGAAGACTCACATGTTTCGAAATCAGAATAACTTTTATCCAAGGAAAAAAAATATTTTTTCTTACAGACATGCAGCTGACCAGCAGAAGAATATCGGGTGTGTGTCAATGTGTGCACTATGCACAGGAAAATACTGGTTGTTGGAGAAACGGTGGTTGTCAAGTGGCTCATCACTATTATGTGTCCTATTTTTATAAATACTGGACTGAGATCAATGAGGCACTGTTTTCATCACCGATATTCCATTTAACTTTAAAACAATATATTGTAGATGTAAAACTGGATGTCATTCATGGATACCTGTAGAATGTTACCTACAGCATTGAAGGTGATAACAAAACATGGATGATGACGGAGCCGTCTAAGTAACTTTGGTCAAAATGGAAAAATCTATTCATATTTTGAACTTAAACTTGGACAAATTCAACAGACACAGGGACAGATACAAAAGGGGAGAAATGCCAGACTGATTTTCTTTGGACTGCTCTCTTGCTCTCTGTGTTTTGTTCTGTTTGTTCTTTTTTTTTGTAGAAAATAAAAAGAAAATATAATTATATATATATATATATATATATATATATATATATATATATATATATATATATATATATATATATATATATATATATATATATATATATATATATATATAAATGAGTGATATATATTTTTAAACTTTACGTTAAAAGTTGTATTTATGAATCCATTTATGAATGAACCCAATTTACCACCACTATTGTGACTGATTTGTCGACAGATTTAGAATATATTTTATAACAACTTTATCAGGGCTATGGAGTGAGATTTAAACTCATATTTCTGTAATGGTCTGACCTTGTACCAACTGAAGAGGTTTTTTTTTAAATTGTGATTCAGTGCTTTTCCATTTATTTAAGCTTTATTTACAAACTGAAGCCCTGTAGAAAGATCATCAGAAATAATGAAAAGAAGATAATGGCAAAGGTTACAGTATATATAACTAGATTTAATTGTGACACAGTTTTGTAAACTGAACCACTGAATTTACTGACTAGATTTACTGCATTCTGGAATGTTATACCCTCATGTTCTGTTTCGCTTCCTTTAAATTTCTTGGCAAACTGCAGATGATGACTGAGCCTGCTCACACATCTTTGAAGAAGAGATTGGAGTCACTATGCATTACATCCCATTAGATCAGCAGTGCAATACAATATCAGTTATTCCCTGGAAGCAGGACTTGTTGGACACTGAAGAGCTAGAGTTTATGTGAGTGTTGAGGCTGTAGAAATCATTAGGACTGTTTCGAGGTCTGCAGTAGAATCCAGCACAGCAGAACAGCCTCAAGCCTGGATCAAGTCTCTATTGATCCAGATCTGATTTAATGTTTGGCATACAAGTCTTACCTTTCACCAGGAGCTAAACAACAATTTAAATACCCATCAAGATGTATTTTGGTAAAGATGTATTTTAAGAACCTTTTACTAAAACAATAATAACAGAGTTGGCTTAGTTTGTATTGTTTCAGGGGACATTCTCCACACCATAGCCACTAAAGCTTCACTTTATGCAAGTATGTGAATTTGTTAAATTTTCCAACTTGTTCTTTGAAGCAAAAGAGAAATAATGGTAATGCAATGGTAATAGGTGTCTTGGCATTGGTCCAAGAAGCTACAATGAACAAGTGCTACTCACAAAACCAAATGAAAAATGTAGATGAATATGGATTGCGCTGAGCACATCGCCACCGCTCTCCGACACTCTTCAAGCATAACCTTGTTTTTATATAAAGCTTTTGCTGGTTCCAAGCCAAGAATTATGCACACAAGTTGTAGGCCTGAGGGAGCAGCATGGCCTAAATTCTTGCAACGTTTCACAGAATACAGCAATCACTCATCACACATCTCCTACAATAAAGTCGTCAAGGGTGACATTTTAACAAATGGTAATTGTAATGGCTTATAATTACAGTCAGAGAGAATACATCCTTTTTTAAAGATTGTATTTCAAAAGAATTAATCAATGGGCATGTTTTGGGACAAGTCAATATGTTTTGTATTTCTTTATACACTTTCGGTTCTCTGACAAAATATTAATTGGAATTTTAAAAGCACAGGTAAAATCACAAACAGCACATTTCATTATCCAGTAAAGCCCATAACCAAACCCTTAATAAAAGTGTATAGTTTATATAGTGTATAGTTTATGGCATTTCAAGATGCAGCTAAGAAAACTGACTTGTTATTGATTTTGCTTTCAAAATCTGCAACCTGCCCAGTTATATCTGACAACAAACAAACAGAAATCCTCTGTACAGTTTTTTTTGTGTGAAAAGTTGCGTGCATAGAGATGTAAAATACTTTTTGTGATGATGAGGGCGGGTTAGGTCTAAGTTCTGTTATTTGGGGACAGGAGTGTAGTATTGTAGTGATTCGACTCTTGCTTCTTGTTTGAGTTTGGTTTGAAAATTTATATTTTTGAGAAATAATGTCTTGGTGCAGGTCTACAGTTCCATTACTGCCGTTGTTCTACAATAACTGTGGGCTGAAACCTCATATTCCTGCACATCTCTATTAAAGTGACATTAGGGCTAGGCCCACAGGGAGAGATTGAAGAGCTTTGATGCATGTGTCGCCTCATTTCCTTGGGCACATAATGAAATGAGAGTTGGTGCAGGATAATTAGTGGTTAAAAACACCAGTAAACAGTGTTTTCTAAAGCAAACAGTGTGTAGAGTCATTATTTATTCTCGGTCAGGGATCAAGAGAGAAAATAAAATAGTAAGATATGCACTAATTGAGCTGGAGAATAGTGTCTTTAATCACCAACTTCATGCATGTACGTGTACAGTGAGAACCTGGAGGAATATCAAGCATGAGATTAAAGGGAATTAATGATCATTTGAATATGCAATACTGGATATTTATTCATATTATTACAAAAATAGGCTGATGCAGTGTCTCACAATCTCCGGTGCAGGTTACACTTGTGTTGGCACGTGGTTGGCACCTTTAAAAATAGTTTTTTACACTTATATCATATTTCCTTGATACGTTGTTTTTCTTCATGATGTCAAGGTCAAGTTTCTGCTATAGAGAAGTCCACTGATAAAACATGTCAGCAACAATAAGAGTTCATATAAAATCTCTTTCATGTTGCAGTCTCTGAAGAGCCTGCGCTCACTGAAAGGCTCTGAGGTTTTCCATACGCCACATTGTTCAATGAAACCTGTCACTTCACTCCCGCTTTGGGCTTCGGGCTTCAGGCTTCAGGCGAGGAAAGAGCAAGGTCACACCCTGTGCCAAAGCTCCTCACCAGGCCTCCAGCTGAAGTGGGAACTAACTGGCATCATTTGTGCACATTTCTATTATTTAATACCAACTTACCCTCATTATACAATTTCTAAAACAAATCATAGTTGTGCTTAGTAAATAATAAAATATGTATGTGCAGTACTTTCCCCAAGTTAAAACAGTTCACTAAGTCTATTCAAAAAGCATATGAACAGTACATAAACACCAGTTAGTACTGTATATGGCTCAAATAAATGTAATACATGTTTAAAAAAAAAACAGTTCTTCTTGTATTGTGTATCTGAACATATGATAATGATGAAATCAAATAGAAAGAACAACAATAAGCACACACAAATCTACTGTGCATTAAATATACATTATCACTGTAAGTTGATTAGATTCTTTATACTTCTGAATTGTAAAATAGGAAAAGTTCTGTGTTCTAATGTTCTATGATGCATCTTCTGACTTGTGGAGTGCCACTAAGAAAGGACTTGTTTTATTTCCTGTGGGGTGCTGGGCAGACCGCATGTTCAGAGTGGTCTTGTCCGCTGAATGGGCAAAAGTGCAGTGTGGTGTAGTTGTGTGACGTGACACTGATTGTATCTGACATCTCTGAGTAATCACTCCATTACAGCCCGTACATCTGTGTGTTTGACCTGTGGGTGATAAGTACTGGAGCTCGAGGCCACCCAGAACTGAGCAGCAGATTTATGTCAGGAACAAGCAGAAAAACTACAGGCCCCGCTGTGAGCTCAAGTTTTCATTTGATCCAGAAAAAATTGGCCTTGAGTAAGCATTTTCGGATGGGGTTTTTGATTCATAGGAAGTCTGCTGTAGAACTACAACTTGTATACAAAATGTATATGACGACATCCTGAAAATGCCTTAGAGTTATTTATTTTTACACTTGAATATCTGACATAGTTTAGATTCTGACTTCTGTCTTTCTGACGTTACTCCCTTTATACTGAGTGATATTGACAAAAATGAATATCTCACTATTCTTTTGGAGTATCCCGATAACGATATATATTCCGACTATATTATGTAAATCCAACAGAAATATGTTCAAAAATCTAATAAATTTTGTAAATATTGAATTTTGTTGAAAGGAAGAGTAGGAGGAAGCAGAGGATAGTGCTCAAGCTGCTGTACTTCCAGCATAGTTGCTTTTAGGGCAGTGTAGCTAAAACTGTGGGTTTTATTTGCTAACTGAACTGACTATTAGCTTTTTCAAAGAGCAACATTTTAAGCCTGGTCTTAAATGCAGAGACAGTGTCAGCCTCTTGAACATGAACAAAGAGCTCATTCCATAACACAGGAGCTTGGTAGCCACAGACATCTACCGCTTACTGCGCTTTTAATCTCATCAGTTACACTTACCCTTATTTGATAGTTTACAACAGTTTGTTTAAATTTTTAATCAGCTCTTTTTGTAGCATTTTGCCTATAAATTATATACTCCATATTCAAATGTTGTGCTGTTTATCTTCAAAACAACATTCACGACAATATATAAAATAATGATAAATTGTCCACCCTATTGCCATACTTTTATTCAAACACATTAGACATTGATGATTTCACAGTCAACGGGTTCAATAAAAGGAATATTTCTCCAAATGTTTCCCACATCTATGAAGACTTTAAATGCAAAATGCAATTGAACTATAATTCCCACCAAAGTGCCTATGTAATAAAATGAACTAAACATTTAGAGCAGTGACAGGTAAGAAATGCGTCCTAGGTTTTAGTATCACAGAGGCTGATTTGTAAGTGAAATAAGGCAAAACTAATCACAGAAATGTATGCAGGATGTGGCAAAGGCATGATCTGGAATAACAACAGCAATCAGTGAGGCTCCACAACAAATGTAAAAGGCTTAAGTAGTTTGTAGTAGTTTGGAAATCTTCAATTACAACTATGTGTCACAGTGAACATTATCTATAGCCGTTTATTGTTGCAGTTTGATAGTTTATTGTTTATCTTAGCATCCAAAACTACTTTAAAGATAACTAAACAGTGACGTGAAATTGTGAAAAGTACAGTACAAGTATCCAGCTCTCATTGAGACTCTGACTCACAGCTGCAATGCACAGTCTCACCTCTAGGGGGACAATCCTTTGTAATGAATCTGCTGTTGCTTTATTTAGAAAAATCTCATTCTTTTGCCTAGTCGATGGAGAAAGACAAATTAGATAAAAAATCCTGGAAATTCCTGTGATTATTTGAACAGTAAAAATGGAGGCAAGGTGCTGAGGCAACTGTCGAGGCACGCATGAATATTAATGGAAATTTGATTAAACATTCCCATGTCTTCAACGGCACAATATCCCACAGGCAAAACGCTTTGAGAACAAAACAAATTAGCCAGACATTTTAATTATTGATGCTTGCTTTTCCTCTCTGTGTTATTATTAGGCTGATGAGGCTGTAGTGGGAGATGTGAGAGATACAGAGACATGTTACTTTCTCCCTTCATGTGCACACACCACATCAAAACTGGGTCTTAACTGGGGCAAATCCCAGACCTAAATCTGACCTAGACCAGGACTAGAACACTGCCAAACCAGGTAATCCGTTTTCAGGACCAAACTGAGCTCAAATTAGTGTTGTGAAGATACTAAAATTTAAAACATTGACACAGCAATATATCGTAATGGACTTGGCAATACACATATCGATACAGGGATCATTATATTAATTAATCATAAGTCAAACACTTAAATACCAACCTGTAAATTGCTGTATATAGTCCAAGTCTATTTGATCTTATTTAATTCTTAATTTCATGCATGACTTTTTAACATATATTTTGCTACTATTTTATGTTATACATGTTATACCTTACGTCAAAGCAAGTTCCTATGTTTGTGAATTTTGATCACTGACAATGGCAATAAACAATTCTGATTCTAAAACTGCTGGTAAACGTGAGTCATTCAATAATCAATTGTAAATGCATACTTTATTAATCCCTCGTAAGGGACACGTGTGTCAGGGATACATCTCCAGACCTTGGGCATGACCTTCGGTGGAGGAATTTATCTGTTGTGCATTTTTTGTGTCGATGGAGGAAACTGGAGCCTGGAGAAAACCCAAGCAGATACAGGAGAAACCTGCAAAGTACCCACAGAAAGGCCTGGGCCGAGAGTGCTAGTCACTCTGCCACTTGTAACATTTCTGGTGGTGAGTCCGCTACCACCTCCTCCATGAAGACATGCAGGAAGCCAAGTTACAGGTTAGATCTGTGGAGAAGGCAGCCCGCTCTCAGTAAGAATGCTTGCTTTTCAAGGTATTTCATCTTTAGTTAAATAAAAGCAAGACAGATAGATTTATTACCATACAGTGGAATATTCCAGGGACAGCTATAACATCTCCATGGAGACAAGCAAATGGCAGACTGAAAAGTTACATAGTGCATCTTTAAAGGGCCTGTACCTGATTTTTATGTACTCTAGTTAAGATAAATTCTCTTTACATCACAAATTGTTTTAATAGAATCAACTTCATGGAAAGACACTAGGTTTGTAATGTATAATCTGTGCTTCTTATAAATGCACTTTTATAAGAAAAAAAAAGTGTTTGCCGGGGTCACCTCTTTTCATCCAATCAGGCATATTGTACACTATGAATCGTGGGAAAATAACTGCTTGACACTATCCCAGACTTGTGATTCTCTGTCATGGTGCAGTTTCAAAAGCATTAAAAACAAATTGTAAGGAGAGTTAGAGGAACTATATGGAAACAACTGCACAAGACTATTACAGACAATCGTTTCTGAGTCATGGTGCAAGACGGAGTGAAAGGAAGGACTATGTGGGCGGGGCTAATGGTTCAATCAAAAACATGTTCCTGTCTCATGGTTCAAAATCAGGTACAGGCCCTTTAAGTGTTGTAGCCTCGATAGTCATGCCATTTGAGGTAGTGGTATTTTCAGAAGGCAGTTGCATAGTAACAGTGAGGGCAATATTATTATAGTGAGGGTAGTTAGAAATATACATACATACATTTTTAAACAAGTGGTAGTAGTAGTAGCAGACTAAAAGTGTTAAGTGCATAAGCAGCAAGTTTTAAGTGAGCGCAGAAGTATTTCTTTCACCTCTGCTGACATTTGCGCTCATAATTATGTTAAATATAAACCACACTCCCACTAAACAAAATGACTCATTATTCTATTCTCTATACATTTGTGACTCATCTGTACAAAACATTATGCTTTTCCACCTCTAGCTGTAAATCACATGCAGGTGTTTAAATAGCTCTGCCGCTAACAATCTCACTGACACCATCAGCAAAGTGTCGCTGCTGGAAGACCAGATTACACTGATCGTCCCAAAAGCAAAGTGCAATTACACCTCCAAACAAGTGTGTGATTGGCGCAGGTGGAGGCATCAGCGTGCTTTTGTGACGACATGATAACTGCTGGTGTCTTCTGCTGGGAACAACACGCCATAAAATGAAACATTTGGATTTAGAACGTTTCATCTCTCTCATAATTACAAGTGGAACGTTTTATTATACATGTGTGACACATTAAATTCATATGAATCAGTCTGTGACTTGTTAGAATGATAACCACGGCAGCATATTTGAATCACTACTATTACTACTATTTTACTACTAATTTACATGTGACTAATTGAGACAAAATCACCAACCTTACGACCACATTCACATTCTTTGTTACACAAAAACTAAAGCTTTAAAAAAAATGTTTAAAAAAAGCTTAAACTATGTAAATCTTAAATACTATTCAGAAATCATGCTCTATATTATGTATTTAAATCCCCACTGTGTAACTTTTAAGACAAAAAATAATCTGCATAAAATTGACTCTTACTTGGTCTGGAGGAGATTCCTGCTTGTTTCCATGGAAATGTTCCTGTAGCTACAATATTCCACAGTATGGCGTAAAACGTATCCATCTCCATGGAGAATGTTCCGATGTATGGTTTTAACTTTCTATTTCCTTTGAATCATGCCACTTTCCACCTCCAGAAAGTTACATAGTGTCACTTTAGCAATGTATAATTATAAAGCTGCTTATTCTCTTTGAAGTGTCACTTTGGCATGTTTAATGACAAAAAATAAAAATAAAAGTTCTATTTTATGATTTATTATATTTGGCATTGTGGTGCTCTTTTTGTAGATGTGTGTAGTTTGTACGTATATCTATTTTTGTCCTGTTTTTAAGAGCACAGCTGCAGTGTGCTGCTGCTCTAGGACTGGACAGTTGCTTTCCCCCTCGAACAATGCCCCACATCGGCTGCATCTATAAATAGTATTACTTACTTGGATGGTTTGGCTCAGACCGCTCCTGTGTCCACAGCTCCAGCCCTGTAGCATGGCCTCCTGCCCTGGCTCTCTGCACTGGTGCTCCACACTTCTGACTGACCACATCACATCAAACTTTCGTCCAAGTCCAAGTCTGTTCAGACCTGAGGCCACAAGACCATGGCTACTTCACCCTGGACATAAAAAGTTAAATTATGACACCCCTGTTACAAATTTGAACATTTCATACACATTTCATCATTTTATCCATTAAGTTTAGCATAAGAATGTTTGGCAAAGTTGACATTATAGTTGCAGCATGAATTTAGTGGAATGAGGTATCAATAACACATTAAAACAAGAATAGGTAGCCTGTTTTTATAGTCATATTTGGTCTAATCTTTTATCAAACTTTTTCGCTCAGATACAATTTAGAAAATGGACAAATTCAATAATTCCTCATCTAACCATTGTATTATTCCAAGTTGGGGACTTGTGCATCCTTGATCACTCTGGTCCATAGTCCAAACCATGGCCTGTGTTTTGATGCACAGTCTTGACGACAGTCTGTCCTCACAGCAGCAGCTGTTCTCATTTGACACACTGCACTGTGACAGCACAGACTCAGCCCGAGAACCACAGGGGCACATGAAGATGAGGTCAGTCAACCAAAACAACCAAATACCAGGGTGACAAAAGCTAACTAAGGTCAATGAGCATCAATTTGGAATATAGAGTTAGATCAGATTACTTCAAAAAGCATGATTGAAACCAATCTCAAGGTGATGAAAGAATAAGATAAAAATAAAAGTGCTTTTGTTTGGATGAGCTCAGTGCAGAGTGTATCACCAATTACTCCATTGTTAATAATAGCAAAAAGAAAAAACATCTCAGTTAATTGGATTGGGAATCTTGTGGCCAATAGACTGTGGAATAATAATTCAGAATAGTTCGGGCTTTAATAATAAATCAAAGACAGTGTGCACAACAGAGCGTTGAGAGGCAGTTGCACAATGGGCCGCATGACAACACTGCCCTCTAGTGGCTTTATCGTGAAAGCTAAATTATATAATTTACGTTTGTATACACACTTTTGTTTGTACTTTTCTACATTTTCCCACATTCTTTTACTGGTGCAATATTCATTTCAATTGTCTAGTATTTTTTGGGCTAGCAAAACTAAATGTATCAATGTATTCAAATATTTTAAGTGGTCTTGGTATATTGTTTTGTTTACTATGAGATGTCACAAGATGCAACAATGCAAAGATGTAACTCATGGCTGTCTATACAACTGGGATCTTAGAGAAATACATTCTGTACTTTATTAGTGTTATACCCTCCTGTAGTCCTGTATTGTATTGTTTGTACCTTTTTTAACTGGAGGCGTACAACGTCTGATACAAAATGTATTTGCTCTCATGACATGACAAATTGACCAATTACACACCCATCATGCTGTGTATTATTGTGCATCTCCACAACTGTAAAACAATTTATAGCAGTGACCTCTGTAAAGGGAACTTGAAATTGAATACATTGATTTTTCATTATGAATCATCTGCTTGATCTCATAAGACGTCCTTAACAAACAGAAGAGCAAAAACATTTTAGTTTAACTATTAGCAACACAAATCCAATGTTTTGCTTAGTTGCTTTCAATGTAATGTTAGTGTCTTGTTTTTAGTCGCTGATAATCAATAAATCAATAAATTCTGTGACTTACTGTGTATTATGTATCATATGGAGGCCTAGTCCTACTTTTTTCTTCTGGGAACAGTGACAGCAACAAACATTACAATATGGTACAATATGACATTTTATGATGATAATTTAAATTGATGTAAAGATTATGTTTCAATTTATTCAGTGTAAAGATACAAGGAAAAATGTAATACATTTATTTCATTAATTAAAGAAATATCTCTATTCAAACATATAAACTGTATAAATAAAATACTTTTACATTCTGATTTGTCAGTTAACACAAAATAATGTTTTTTAATGAGCGATTGGGAATGTTCTAGCTGCTTTCTAGCAAACACAAAGCAGCCTCTTCTTAGTGCATTTTGTGTTTGAGTCACTCTTCCTCAGCATCACCATGACGTCTGTCTCTATGTGAATCTTTCATATTATTGTCCTGTGCGGCCTGTGCCTCCTCCTCTGCGGAGTCCTCCGAGCTGTTCACCACTGCAGCGCTCAAGCTCTGGAGCTCCTCTAGCACTGACAGGAGTCGGGCTGTCAGGACACAAAACGGACAGCGGTCACATCTAATGCCTCTAATGGACGCCCCGTATGTTTCATAAGACCAAGCGGTGGCAGTAGTGACGCTCAGGCAGGACACTCACCATCTGCAGATAGTTGAACCTTTGGCCTCACAGCCGGTGTCTGTGAAGTGGTTTCTCTTTGTTCCCACAGAGCAGCACCGTGTTGGTCAGCCGTGTGGTTTGTTAGACCATTTACAGGAATTACAGGCTAAATAAAAGTCAAGTTTTAATCAGAAATAAAGCTTTTTCAGTTTAAAACACATCTTGTGCACCTCACATTTTGCTAAAACTTAGAGAACATGATTGTATTTAAGATTTTACCCAACATTTTTCCCATTTGTCCCCAGTTTTTGTAATGTTATAATGTTACTTCCTGGTTAAACACGAGCAGCAAATATGACATGTAGCGGCATTTCCACAACTGTTACCAGCAACAATACAGTAAACAAGGGCCAAAATGCACATAAATTACACAATAGTTAGGAATTGACAATAAACAATTCCTGATAACACCTTTTAAACTGTCAGTAAAATGTGTCAGATGCTGTAAACTGTCCCTGTGTTTTCAGTGGTAGCTGCTATTGATAACATCACAGGGGATCCATATTAGAACTTAGCACTATTTCCTGGCATTTTAAACTTTTTTTTTCCACAGATGTAAAACAATGATAAATATTTTAGACTTTAAAAGATGCTCTATGTAATATTTCTGGTGGAGGGTTCATCATCAGCTTGTTTCCATGGAGATGTTAAACTGTGCATGCAATGATCCATAGTGTGGCAATATTTTCGAATGCCTATAGTTTAAAGTTAATAGTTTAAAACTGAGCTGGTGATGATATCATACTACCAAATGAGGGGCAGGAGCCAGTTTTTTCCTATTAATCACATTGTACTTTGTCATGAAATATCCCAAAGGTAATGCACTAATGTTGAATCTGATCATTTCTATGATTTACTAGACCCCAGAACTTTCGCTCTCTTACAAAATAAAATTTGCATTTTAACAATATTAAAGGCGCACTAGACCAGGTTACAGGTCAGTTCTGTGGAGAGGTGATCCCCACACAGTAAGGATCTATGTTTTTCAGGCTAGCTTTAAGCAATAAAAACCACCTGAAATGATGCGCAAGCATTGAGACATACGGCATGTGACCCACCCAGGTCACCCGGGCTGTGTCTGCTGGGGACATGGGACAGGTGCCTTATCTGAGCAAATCTGTGTCCAGAATGCTAAGTGCTGGACAGATACTAGTGATAAGTGCCCAGTTAATTTTGAAAACGTGGAAGGAACCAAATACTCCTACACTGAAAATATGGAAGGAAGTGCAACTTTTGTTTTTGTTTTTTGCAGTCATTTTGTTAAAAGGGGCACTATAAAGTTTGTCTGTGTCTGTCTGTGTGAAAATTATATTCTCCATGGAGATTGAATAAGTGTTTTGTGGGCAATAGAAAAAAACATCTTTAACTGGATGTGAATGATAGACGAGTTTATATCATACTGTGGAACCTTCAAGAGTGAAAAGAAAAATATATTTTATGAGAAAATCAGGAAAACTTGCATAGAGCACCTTAAATAAATTCCTCACCATTTTGTTGGTTTTTGTTTTGTTATAATATGGGAAAAATCTTTATTCAAGTTTGTATTTACAAACTTGAATAAAGATTTTAAATGCCATACTGTGGAAAATTCCAGGCAAAGCATTGAAATCTCCATGGAGACAAGCAAGTGGTGGACCCCTCAAAAGTTATACATGACATGATTAGATATCCAAGTAAATATCAAAATAATTCAACCCCATACTAGCTCATGTTAACGTACAACAAGAAAAAATAAGAAGTATCCAATGGAGCCACTGAGGGCCATACAATAAATACAGGGACCCACAAAAAAGTGCATCTCTATTATATTGAATCATGATTGATATACTAATAACTGTCATTTTTAATACAAAAACATAAAACATAAACTAACTTCATATCACTGCTTTTTAAGAACTGAACTGATCTCATCGCTTATAGCACAATTTTGTTTTGTCGAACAACCCTAAACTTAAATCGATTTTGTGTACCTCACTCTGTGCACAGTCCCCTTGCAAATGTCTCTTCTTTTTGGCCACCTGCTTCTCAAAGTACCGCAGCGTCATAACTGTAGGAGACAATACAGAGTGCAGAGGCAATGAGTAAATGATATATACAGTGCAAACAGTTGAGTTCGTATTAGATGGCTGTCTGCATCTCAGACACGACTCTATTCCCCAGTGTAGGGGGACTGTGAGCTGCCTCCTCATCCCGTTACCTGCTCTGGTGTGCTCCGCTCTGGCTCTGTTGACTTGATCCTCCATCTCTTTTAACTCCGCAGCACAGCGTTCCTCGATCTCAGACACTCGCTCCTCTAGGGCTGCAAAAAAGAAACAGACAAAATGAATACAGGTCTTCAGGGACACACTGGAACTGACAGCATTTGGAGTTGATAAACGCATTCTGGGTTGGACAAGACATGAAACGTTTATGCATGCAAATTTTATAGAAATATATGTACTGTTATGTATGCAAGTTATAACCTGCAAATAAGAAACAGAATAAGAACTTCTGTCTGTGGGCCACAAGAAAAAGTAAAGAAGTACATTTTAAATTATTCTAAATACTAAAGCTGGTGTGCAATTGATTCCTGTTGCATTAAATCTCGAAAAAGTGAGGACACTTTCGAGAGTGACTGGTGCACATCCCTAAACTAACTGTGAAAAAGTGACTGAGACGGCAAAAGCCTCTGCACTGCCTCAGTGCTCTTGAGCATGCTACTTAATCCCGGCTGCTCATCTAAAGAGTGGACAGTGTGGCTCATGTCCTGTGGAGGGCTGTGATGAAAGGGATTTGGTGTAAAATGCAGAGACAAGAGTCACCTCTTTGGCTGCTCTCCTGCTGAGAGAGCAGCTCACAGCTGAGGCGCTCCAGTTTGACCTCAGTCTGCTGCAGCTGGTCCTGGATCAGTTCTACCCTCCTTTGGGCCTGGTCCCGGTTAGAAACGGCCTCCTGAACGTCCAGCACAGCATGCTCCAAGTCCTGCTGTTTCTGCATCAGCCGGTCTTCATCTAGAGGCAGTCAGGGACAGTAAGACAAACATGCAGAAAAAAAATCAAATGTATGTGTTGTGCAATATGCCGTTACATTGTTCTTTGAGATCGGAGAGGGCTTTCTCAATCAGCTCCGGGGTTCGTTTGAGCTCCAGAGTGAGTCTGTCTCTCTCCTCAGACACCAACCGCAGCTCTGTCTGCAGGCTGCTGATGCTGCAAGGAGACACAGGAGAGACAGTGAGCAAATAACAGACCAAAGATGTTACAAAAACATCTCCCTTATGAAAATGTTTGTGCTACTAATTTGCAATATATTTAATACTAAAATATTTTTTTGAGCAAAGGAAATGTGTAATAAACACAATGCAGGAATCCTAGCAAAACAGTTTAGTTCAGAACATCCTGACATAAAATATTTATAACAGCCCAAACATTGCAAAATTAAATATTTGTACCAGTCAGCAGCTTGTTCTGCTTGTTTAGTCGATTGCTGCACTTTCTGAAGAGCTGCTCTCCTCATGATGAGCCCTGTAAAGTCAAAATATCAGCAGACACTTTCAGCTGTGAACTATCAGAGGACTTTATTTATCAGTCTCAAGTGGCACACCTTCAATCGTCTCCACTCGTCTTTTAGCAAATGATAGTCTCTGTACACACACATTCAATTTGGTTTGAGCTGCGTCCATTCCTGATACCTTTTCTTTAAAAAGCAAATTGAACCTGCAGCAAAAACAACACAAAGAATTTAGATTTAAAGTTGTGTCTTTAATAATAGTCAATTAGTAAATAATAGGAAAGTAATAAATAATAAATAATTTAAGTACCTATGCATAGCTTCTGAGAGATATTTTAGGTCTTTCTGGTCTTTCTCAATCTGTAACTTGAGTTGGGAATTTTCCTTTTGAGTCTGGGCCAAGTCTTGCTTCAAAGTCTGAAAAGAAGAGTGTTCATATAATTGAGTGTGCACTAAGTGCCTTCCAAGATGCTACATTTTGAGTCTTTCCAGCCAGCTGCTGCTACCAAAACTAGCAAAAAATCTCATTCAGTCAGCACCCTCTGCTGTGGTAAAGTTGTATATGCGTTTATCACTTCTGGAACACAATATTTATTGTGCATCATCAAAATTTCAGGCAGCCATGTAAATCACATCAGCTGCTCAGGACTAACCTCTTTATCTAGTCGCTCCAGATCCAGAGCAGCAGTCTTGTCTTCCAGGTTGTGTTGGAGCACACTGGTCCGGTGTTGCTCCTGCTGGAGCTGCCACTGTATAGCATTAACCTAAAATATATATATATATATATATATATATATATATATATATATATATATATATATATATTGAATTATTTATAAATAAATCTGTTTTTAAAAATGTAACAACAATACTGGCCGATTCCATACTTGGGAAAGTAGTTCATGCTTCTCCTCTCTAAGCTCAATGTCTTTAGTTCGAAGTTGAACACACAATTTGAAGACTTTTTCTCTCCAGAGTTGCATCACATGCACAGATTCCAATCCATTCTTCACAATTGAATCTGTGGAGTTCTGGCACATGGTCATTTTACAGTTACTATAGGAACGGTTGGAAAAACTCACTTTACAGAACACATTTCAGTGAAATCAATGCAGCTATCATGAAGATTATACTGTTCACAACAAAAAGGATGTGTAGCTTTGTACAACAATGGACAAAGTATAAGTAAAGTGATTAAATAATAATAAAGTATTTAGCATTTAGGCATACATATACAATATCTACAGGACAAATCAAATACCTTCTTTATTATTTTTTCTTCTTGGAGGGCAAGGATCTCATTAACTGAGTTGAGTCTAATAGTCAAAAGCTCAGCAGTCATCTGAAGAGCTGCCTTCTCTTTGTTCAGTTGCTGAAACATAATTAAACATACCTAATTAATACAAAATGAATATTCTCTCCAGGTCTTTATTTAAATCTCCCTAAAAGATCATTTATAAGGCATTTGACAAATGCAATTACTTTACAGTAAGCTGATTGGAATCAATAGTGTTTATGTTGCCTGCACCTCAACTGCTTCATTAAGTCGCTCCTTTTCTCCACTCTCGGGGGCGAGCTGGCCAATGTAATTTCTGAGGCTGTGCAGAGTTGCAGACTGTGTCTCAAATGCTTGTCTCATTTGGCTGAAATAAAAACATAAAAAACAAAGTGTTTCCAGAGTTCTTAATTAGAAAGAAGCCTAAAAACGTCCTATATTTTCACAAAAGATCAAACATGGGAACCTTAAATGATCTTTGAGTTGATCTTTCTCAGCTGATACTTCTGTGAGCCTGCCTTTGAGCTGCAGTGCCTCTGAGGATATGATCTGAAGTCGATCCTGTAGTTCACGGTTTTCTCTTGATGTTTCTTGTAGCTCAACACTATGTGAGGCAGTCAACTTTTCCACCTAAAAGACAAAAAAACAAAATCCAGAATACAGCTTGATGTTGTAGTTTATATGCCAAGCACCACAACAAACCTCAGTTTCCTGATTCTTCTGCAACTCCTCCAGTTGTTTTAACAATTTTTGGGTTTGCTGTTCAATCGACTCCTCCGCCTGTAACCTGCACCGGTCTGCTTTCAAACTCAACTCATTAGCCTCCTCTCTGCTAATCTGCAAGTCCCTTTTCAGCTTTTGGATTTCATCACTCGACTTTCTATTTATATGGTCAAACTGGGGAAAAAATGAATAGCAAGTCAATGATGAGGTTTACTGAAAAATTACAGTGTTTCAGTGTTACCTGTGAATTTAGTTTTTCTTTCTGTTCTTTGGTTTGAGAGAGCTCTTCTCTAACAAGGCGAAGTTCTGCTCTAGTCTTATGCAGCTCCTCACGTGTCATCTCCAACTCGTGTGCTTGTCTATTTACAACATAACACCTGCATTATGTTACGTATCAATATAAGGTTAAGTATCTCAACCAACGATGTGCCTACCTGTTTAGAAGTAAGTCTTTATCCCTCATCTCCTCTCTGTATGTGATGGCTGCTTCTTTCATTGTCATCACCTGCCCTTTCAGCCTCTCAACTTCAGCCTTGTAATTCTCAGCCTCCAGATGACATTGTAATGCCCACTGCTCACTCCTCTCCATTGGCCTTAAAAATAGACATATAGAATACAAAAGTAAAACAACAATATAAAAAACATAATGTGCTTCAACTATCTCACATACCTTGCATTATAGTCTCTCACTTTGTTTGTACTTATATTTTCTGCTTGTTGCATCAATAGCCTCTGATTCGTCTTCTTCAGCTCTAATATTTCCTGTTGCGTCTGAGAGATGGCGAGCCAGTAATTGCTGTGGCTTTGGTCTGGAGCGGGTAATGAGGTTAGACTAGGTTTGGTCCAGTTAATTGAGGTAGCTGTTACTGGCATCTTCCCTCCTGTTGATCTCTGTGCTCCAGCAGAAGGAACAGTAGATGCAAAATGTGATGGCGGCACAAGGTTGTCCTGGACCTTACCTGTGAGAGAATACAGGCAAATTATTCAGCTTTCCATTAGTTTAATAGCAGAGTTGATAGCTGATCTATGCTTTTTTAGTCGACCATAATTTGCATTAACTAGTCGATTCATTATTTTATTTGGATTTATATGCTACAATAGCAGCAGATATGAGAAGACATGGAGTGAGCCAGGTAAACATTTAGGAGGGAATCTGCCTTTTTACACCGTTTTCTAGTACTTTTCTGTATAAATAGTATTCTTCACTGTTGATTGGGTCAGATCATATATACTGAAAGGTTTTGAGAGATTTTTGCAGTTTCACGCCACTGTCCCCTCACTGATGAATGAAAAGTAAATTACATTGAAAGCGTTTTATTGATCGCTTATTTACGCCTCTTTGAGAAGAAGCTGTTTCTGAACAACTTACTCTTTGTAAAATCGGTCGGTACAATCAGCCTGTCTTTGCCCAAACCAGGTATTTCCATGTTTTACGGCAAAAATTGCAGTTATCAACCATAAAGTAACTTCAGTTTTCTCCCGCTGCGTCTGCGGTTTGTTGTGTCGGTCCGCTTAGCTTCTTATTAGCTTCTTTCTTCCGCAGCTAACGACGCTATGCAATGCAAACTCTAGACACACTTCTACTGCACTTACAAAAGAACATCGCTGTCTCCAACCATGTTCGGTTTATCTAATGTGTGTGTCTTTCGCATAGAACTATGGTCTTTCGTAGAAAATAAGCCTGACAACAAATGACAACAAATGCCCAAAGCATCACGGGAATATATTTGAATGTTAATCCCTGAGTTTTGTCTGCGGGGCTGTTACGTGTTTTAGACTGGTACACCGGCACACGGACCTCACCAGTGACAGCCCACCCCAGTAAATTTTCCATTTCTTTTTCTCAAGGGATTCCGAAAAAACATTATTTAAAATGTTTGAAAGCTTGCTCAAAGCTAATCAGCTATGTGTTGAGTAATGAGCATAAGACCTATAATTTGTCTTTAAAATCGGTTTGTGAAACTTTATAAACCACTAAGTTATTAAAACATTATGCCGAATGTTAAGTTTTACGTGGGTTTTTGGGCTTAAAACAACTGCGTTATGGACATTAGTTACCACATAGCTGGTTAGCCTTCGTCTTGCCGTTTAACTCGTCATATTTGAATTTTTCTAAATCCCTAAGACAAAAATGAATAAGAAATTTACTTCCGGAACCGCGGCTTACATGTGGGCGGGACAGACTGGTGAGCTCAATATGTAATGGCTAAATGGCAAAAATAGATTAAAGTTACATTTTTTATTTGAGCATATGATATTGCTTTTCTCTGTCAATATTCAATTGTTTCACTGTTTTACGAAATATTTATCCACCTCAGTAGCTTTAGAGTCACAGGTGCCCCAGGGCACTCTGACAACAGCATGCATGCCATGCTGTGCATCATGAGTGAATGTCTCTGTAAACCAAGGTATTAGTTAATTAATTATTAATAACAATATAGCCTAATGAATGTGTAGGAAGAGGATCAAGGACAGGGGACGCTCTGACACAGTTACCCATTTGCTAATTTCCTGCTTTTCTACTTGTCACCCATTGACTCAACTATTGTGATTTTGGGCACTACAAAAATTTAACTGAATTGATGTTTGCTCTGTATCCTTTAAATGGTGAATACAAAGGAAAGAGCTGTTCCTGCTGCTTTCTACTGTTGATCCAGTTGTATCATGCTTGTAAAATATGAGTCTTGATTGAAGCCATATTTAATTTGGTCACAAATGTGTAAATCTTTCGAGGGGAACAATATCAACTATATAACTACATTAAAAATCTGGACAACCCTTCTACTAAATACATAAAAAATAAGTGGGAAGGTTATTTTGTTGATGAAAATGTACATGTCAAAGTGCTCACTATTCACAGGGAGGTATTAACTGTGGAGAAACTGGTTGGGCAGGAGCCCACCATTACTACGAATTCTGGGGCTGTCTTGTTGCTCAGAAATATTGGACTGTGATCAACAAAGCAGTCCAGACTGTTTTTGACATCACCATCCCACTCGACTTGGGCATCAAAACTTCCACCATGGGTTCCCACTGATACTGAACTGATACCTTTGGTGCATACTTTTGGCTCTGGGGAGGAAGGCCATCATAAAACAGTCACACAAATTGCACCACCAATTAAAGACTAGACAGACAGAACTGACAATGAAAAGGAAAATGGGGAAAAAACCCCTTTCGGACTTTGGTCGAAATTTGATAATTTTGACAGACTTTGGACAAAATGGGTTGTGTACTTTTATTTAGATGTCTTTTACAGCATTTTTCTTTTCTTTCTCTCTCTATTTGTTTAATTGGTTTTATTTTTGTTTTTTTGGGTTGTTTTTTGTTGTTTTTTTTTGCACTCTCCGGTTGCACTATTTTCTCTTTTTTGTGCTCATCATTTGAATTTAATTCAAATCAATTTAATTGGATTAAATTGAAGAGGCCGTTACATATTAATGACCCCAGAGATTGTGAATGTGTAAAATTGCCAGATTTAGCATGGAGCTCCTGTCCATTTAGTGTTTTCAAGTATAATGTATCACTGCAGTAATAAATAAAGATCAGTCATCATCTTTATAAAAAACAAGTAAAAGGGCAAGAACATTGCAATAAATAAGAAATGAGTAAAAGTAATAATGTTGCCCATTCTTTGATCAAAGCTGGAAGACGTGTTCCAGCTCTCATTCTTTAACAACGAGGCAGTTCTGTTGTTTTTCTTCTGAATTGTATCTCACAGTCCCCTCTAGAGGCTGTTCTGGAACTAAAAATGTTGTTCTTTTGTTTAAAAAAAATCTTTGAGAGGTGTTGGGGACATGTTGTTCCTATTTTATATTATACAACAGGCATATTTAAACGTCTTAATGGACCTCTTATACAGTTGGGTCTTTGCAGCATCATTGGAAGAAGTTTTGCAAGTTGATTTTTAGTGTTAGCAACTTTTTTTCAACATGCTGACGATTGTCTGCAACCAAATATCACCCCAAGATACTTGGAAACCTACTAAAGTTCATCGTTCCTATGTAAATATGTTGTATTTGATATTTCAAAAAGAACATGCAGACTGTTTTTTTCCTGTAAAATATGCGGCAGTTGTTCTGTATCTTGTTTGGAGCGTTTGTTTGAATACCTGCAGTGCATCTTCTCCTGTTGGGTTGCCATGACCCACTTTCCCCTGGGGTTCATTAAAGTTTCATATAACCTAAACCAATCTATTTATGGTTTATTCGGGAGACAAAAGCGGCAGTTGGATTAATTTACGCTGCTCTCCTCACATCCATTGGAAAATACTGCAGCTTAAACCCAATTGATTAACAAAGCCACCATACATTAAAATATATGGGGAAGAATACTGCGCCAAAAATTGGATCCTCGTAAAAGACTGGCAACCTGTGTCATATCTATAATGTAGTGAAATGGTTGTGTGAGAACCGGGAGAGTGCTTGAGTTATTTGGGTACACTTACATTGTGTAGACTCTTAGTACTTGGCAGGCTCTACATCAGGTTCAGCAGAACAAAGGAGAGGAAAAGAGGAATCGGAAGGGGAGACTGAGGGCTCTACAGCAACAAAGACAAACCTGACCCTTATTAAAACAGGGGACTGTTAAAATGCAAACCACTTTACTGGAGGGGGTCATTGACTTAGGTCTGTATAGTGCAGAAATTAGACACCATAAAGACATAATTAAATTTCTGAGATAACACAAAGTAAAATCCTTGAAAGACAAAAGAATTAGTCATATTTATTTTAAAGAAAATTACTTTTAAGGTTATTGCAAGACTTTTTGTGCCCATGGAATCATCCTAACATCGCACCTATGACAGTCCTGCTTCTAAATGAAAGTGAGAGTAGGCCTAGAACATTTGTACTGTATAGATTTGCTTTTATCTGTCTGCTTTTCATAGTTCAAGGTGGACATCACCTGAGGCCCAGATTTACTGACAAAGAAGTTATTCTTACTGACAGTGGGATACCAGGTTACCAAATCCTTTATTTTGGTCTACTGACATTCTGTAAAAACAGTTGATAATTGTCTCTGCATTGGGATGTTGAACCAAACTTAGGCATATTTAGACAAATAATACATACTTTCACTTTGAGTTTCTGTGAACTGAACATTGAGCTTATAAGTAGGCCCATTCAAATGATGTAACTGTTTTGAGATTGTTTTACTCTCCTCAGTTTTCTTAGTAGAAAAGAGGGAAACTGCTGTTAAGCATGAACTCCTCGGTGCACCCATGTCCACGGAAGCTGTGTGATCGCTCCCCTAATCAAGCTGATTCAGCACCCACATAGAGAAGACCCGGTCCATGACTGCAAAGAGCTGAGGTGGAGTACTAATTAACATGTCTCCCTTTTGAAATGTGTTTGAACTATACTACAGGCCTGCTTTTAGTTCAATTTAGATGAACTGAATAGTTATCTTTATATATTTTTATTCCTATCCTTACGTGGCGTTTTAAAATGGCAGCTTTATGAGTTGTCTCCACTATTTCTTTAACATGCACCATACCTCATACTCACCTGAGATTCTTGCCACCAGGCATGACAAGAGAAGAAAATATATAAATGGAAATCTTTGCTTTGTCAGCAAATCCAGGCCAATATTTCGTACCTGCAGAACAAAGGTTGGCTTGGCCTTACTCTGGTGCAGAAAACACTTTCACATTGGAACTTGACGTATCTTTTCATGTGAAGGTAGTTTTTATAGCAACAATAAGAACCATTCCCAATCAAAGTAGGGGTCTAAGAACTCCACAGAGACCACACTGTCACTCAAACAAGTGCTCGCCATCGTGACCAGGATGTGCAGGTACGTGTGCTCTGCCATCCAAGCAGCTTGTTAGTGCATGTAGAGCATCAGGCTGCCATCGCAGGCTCCGCGGCACTGCGGTTTGGGGAGCAGCCCTAATTGTGACGTGACAACTGCTCTGACTAATTAATAGTAGCTCTATCTTATAGACTGCAATTACAAGGGGCTCATGTTTAAATAGAAAAATTACTACTCTGTGGCCACTGGGGAGGGGCTTGGATAATGGAAGTTTTCTTTCACACCAAGGTCCTTCTAAAAGCTACGAGGCGTGATGTGTTCGCAGTCCTTTGTTAATTGAGCAAATAAGGCTGCTCGCATGCACTCAGTCCCCGTGCAGGCGGCACACTTGGAGAATAAAGACACTTGTTTGTGAGCTCGAGGCGATGCTTTGAGCACATTGTGCGATACAGAGCGAGCTGTTCGGGGTTAAGGTGTTTAGTTAATGGTTTCTAAATTGGGATTTTGTCGGTGGTTCGGTCTGAATTTAATGCACTGGCGTATCCCGGCGGTTGCCTAGTAACGCGCTGGCAGTGGGCGCCGTGCGGATCTCTGTGGTGGGCGCTCCATTAAAACCGATGGCGCTCCTGACCTTGGCGTCGTGAATGCGCAAAGCACACAGACTGTGCAAAGCAGCAGATAAGAGTAAAGATCTGTGTGATAGTGAAACCTCAGAGATATTGCGCGCACCGTCCGTGCTGGATCGAAAGTGACGGGCATGCGATGGAGCAAATGTGGACACGGAGCGCGTACGGGCTTCAGTAAAAGCAGGTGAGTGTTTAACCTAATCATTCTGTTTATACCGTGGGACAAATCTATGCAGATTGATCACATACACCAGGGCAAAATCTTCCACTTACAGACACTACTGTAAAGGTAGCGCGCCGTTTTGTGTGTTGCTTTTGTGGGATCGCTATTTTCTCCCCATAGCCTTTATTATTCCACCGTCCTAGACCCAAATTAAATAGGCATCTGTGGTAACGTGGAGCAGCGCCTAGGGCTCCGCTACAGCAGTTTGTCGATGCTATCTGGGCTGTGGCTTGGATTTTTCTTTGAGACCCGGTCACATTTGCTTCCCTTTTGAGATCATTTCTGGTGTGTTTGCATGCTACCTGTAATCTGTTCTTTGTTACTGTATCACTGTTATGGACCGATGTGGGGATCCCTCTTCCACTGTTGGGATCAGACGAATTACAAGGACACGGGAGCCCAGTGCTGTAGTGTGACATGCAGACGCACTCTCTAATGCTCTCATGTTAAGGGCCCCCAGGCAAGCACAACCAATCGATAAGATGTTGTCCCAGAGATTTTTATTAGTGCTGAATTAGTGCTGAATTGTGTGGCTGTCAATGCTGCAGCTTTGTAGTTAGTGATGCTTAGTATAGAGCATGATAATTTCACTGGCTTCCAATCTGTCATATCATAATTGAACAAAGTGTTGGACATCCCCATAGGACACACAGTGAAACACATTGTTAAATCTCACTTCTCCCAGATACAGACACTTGCAGACATTGCACGCACTGCCAGGCTAAAGTACCCCAAAAGTTGCAGTTTATCATGGAGGCTCTCTTCAATTATGTGCCCCATTTGGTAGAAGCCATAAAGCTTTTATCCACATCTGTCCCTGAGCAGAGCGTAAGGAGAAAAAGCCCTGCTCCAGCCCAGTGCACACAGTTCATACAGTTACACTACACACTTAAAGGATATAAGGTCACGTTCTGGTTTAACAGCCTGCATCAGTCAAAACCACTATCTATACAAGGAGCAGCTAACAATAGAAGTGTGCATCTATGTTGGCCATAAATGTGTTGAAACATAACAAATTCATGTGCGTTTTAAAATGGAAAAAGCTTCTCCTTTTAAGAATTCATATCACCTCTTTGATCTTCAGAAGCCCTGGCACATTTTTTTATTTTCCATCCCTCTTTCTGACAGGGTTGCTTGTTAAGGCAAGGAAGAGCATAACCAAATGTGACCGGCAATGTCCGCCACACAGTTTGCATCTGGCTAATTTTATTTTTGCTACAATTTCGCCGCACATTTTAAGATGAGAGGAAATGTCTCCCTTTAAAACTCTAAAGCTTGATGATTTATCACAAGTGTCTGTTCCCCAATCTATGGAAAAATCAGTTTGAATGTTTTGGGAGCTGTCCTAGTGCTGAAACAAGTTAATTGATTAATCGTCGCAAATTAATTATTTAGATAAACGTCAACTCATTTGTAATTAAAGATTCGTTATCTGGGTTATACACAGACTTCAAAACGTGCTGAGAGAAGAGGTTTTATGGATCAGACAAAACAGGAATCACTTCAAAAAGACACAGCAAACTTGTACATTTAGTGTACTTTGATCAAAAACCTATTTCGTCTGTCAAGCGGCATCACTTTAGCGTTGTCAGGGTAAGCATTTTGCGTTTTAAACAACTAATCGATTAACCAACATAATAACTGGCAAACTAATCAATTAGTAAAATAATTGTTAGTTGCACCCCTAAGCTGTTCATCATTGTCATATAATAGACAGACAGCAGGGAAGGCCCCTCCTACATTTGTGTGACAATTTCCCCAAGTGTTAATTAATAAAGACAGTGGTGCCGCATTTGTTAAATTAACTTTAGTCTCATTTCAATCTAAGATGTTGCAGAACCGATATGCTCTGTTCTTGCACTCAAATAACTAGAAAAACACCCCCCTTGGATACAAACCGTTCTCTTAAGAGGCAATTCTTTGGCAATGCTCTAGGCACCACTCGTCAATAAATCTGATTAGGTTAACAAGCTTGTTTTGCTTTGTTCATTGATGAGCCCGAGCCCGAGAAAGTGAGACTGCAGACGTCAAGTGGTACCTGCAAATACAATGTGTGTTACATAGTGGTTAATTGGAAAGAAAACGCAATCTAGTTTGCTCAGTGTTCTCCATGGGTGAGCTCACATCTGATGCTTTATTTGGAATCATTTAACTCAGTGTGCGTGATTACGGGAAGAGATATTTGCGTTTACCAATGCAAGGGCATCTAACGGAGCGGAAAGAGGAAAAACGTTCGAGGCGAAAAAGTATTAACAGGTGGCAGTGGATGAGAAAGACAAGAGTTTTTTATCAAATGCAACTGAAAGATAGGATTTCTCTTTTGCCCTAAGGAAATGGTGCAATGTTTAAGGACACTGTCTTTTCAGCTCCTAAAAAGAAGAATGGTGCCGCAAATTAAAACTACTTTCGTCCCCAAATGTACTCAAAACGTCTTTCCCCAATTAACCTGCAATTACAGTAGTTTATGATGCAAATGTTGTTCCCTTAGATCCACTTGTTCATTATGTATTCTCTCTAGACAACAAGCTCTTAAACTACAACAGCAAAAAGACTCCACACATTTATAATGGGCAGTTTGTGTTATAGTATATTGTACTTTGGAGCACAATTAACTGTTTTTTTCTGGGGAGGTCCCTTTTTATCTGCCTCATGCATATTAAAGCTGGTTTTGCATAAGAGGAAAAGTAGTCACCAAAACCTTTTATCTTAAGATGCTTTTAAATTCCCTCCAACATCATAGCATTACACTTGCTTTAGAAAGATCAATTTATAAATGAAAAAGAATTAGCATTGGCCCTTGTCTCAAAAATTATTATGCTGCAAAATGTGTTGCTTAGTAATTCATCTTAGACAGGAGTGGTGCGATTCTGAGCAACGCCACAGACAGTGTTTGTCTTTGCAAATCCCACCTCTTGATGAAAATTGAGATCTAAACTTGAGATTAATAAAGTGATTTGACTTTGACCGTGACTCAGAATCACAAACTTCACTAAACTACACGGTAAAAATATTAAGCACACAATTTAAAAAGTGATGTAGATGACATTCTTTATGTTTTTTTTCCTTATAGATCTGGATTTACTGCAATGAAAAGCGAGCAGCGAGCGGCCTCTTTGGATTTGACAAAGGATATATCTGGTGATGCGTGTGTGAATAGACCAGTGCAGAGCGGTTAGGTGGAGACCACAGTTAAGTGTGTTTTGTACCGTCTGAGGGCGCCATATTGCCCCTGACCATGTGGCTGGCTACAGTTCGAGATCACCTGTTGCCTGCACACCTGCCTCAGCACCAGCATGGGACAGTGACGATTACCCACTGTGCCCTCTTATGGTGGATACTGTGCTCCTGCTGGTCCTTCACCAAGGCCACAAGCCAAAAGTTCTACCCCACCGTGACCACTCAGTTTGGGAAGCTAAGGGGACTTAGGGTCCCGGTACCCAGTGAGGTACTCAGGCCTGTTGACCAGTATCTAGGCGTCCCATATGCTGCTCCACCGATCGGCGAGAAGCGCTTTATGCCCCCAGAGCAGCCCTCATCCTGGTCGGGAATCAGGAATGCCACACACTTCATGCCAGTCTGCCCCCAAAACATCCACAATACTGTCCCAGAGATCATGATGCCAATATGGTTCACCTACAACCTGGACATAGTGGCCACCTACATCCAGGACCAGAGTGAGGACTGTCTGTATCTCAACATCTACGCACCCACAGAGGACGGTGAGCGTCTAAGCTAACTGAATGAGTTATCACTGTTTCATATGTTGCATCATAAGTCTGTGCCTGAGGGAACAAGTCGAGTCATTTTGATGTTAAACATGCATGTTGAATGGTAAACTGAAGGTTTTGTTTTGTTAAGACAGTTCATGACTGCACTGCAGCTTACATGTCCAACTTGTTTTAGGTTTTGAGTAGATGCTTGGTTAATGGAAAGGAAAAGCAATTTTAATTCAGATATTTCATATAAATAAATAGCATTTTCCACATAAATCTGCAAATACTACATTGTTGAACCCTTAAGGCACAGGCTTATGACCTCATAGTAATCAGATGCTCTGGAACTACAGCTGAAAAGGTCATCTCTGTTGTGTCTGACTTACATCACATTGTCACCTCATTCATAACCCTCCGCACAACAATCTGCTAATGAATAATTATTAACGATCGTCTTAGTAACCACGGATAGAATTTCAGCTTCAGCATCTAGAAGAAATATTGCTGAGGTAAGGTGTTGGTGAACTATCGGCGCATGTAAACTAAGCCATAATTTAGTGCTTTTAAAGTGATGAGACCAGCATATCGGCCTGTCACTTTTTCTGTGTCAAAGTTAATTATAAGCAATTACTCATTTAGCTGGTAATACTTTGTGCCACTCTGTTTTATGTTGTCTGGTACAAATCCCATATTATAATTCTTTCATGTTTTATTAAGTCGAGGAGATTTTTACAGTGTGTCTGCTGGGGGCCAATTAGCGGGGTACAAGAGTCAAGGCCTGTCTATCGGCGCTGGATTCTACTTACCCTGCGATTCAGGATACATTTTGGGATTAATAAGACGCAGAAAACACAGATATGGCGATAAAAAGGGGAGATACATGCTCACTTTCTTGTATTTATTAAAAAAGGGGGTGACGTGAATCAGCAAGAGAACATTTCTGCACGTCTGGGGAGATTAGCGCTGCCATGCTAATCTAGTGCGGTGACAAACATCTCTGAAAAACAGGTTACCTCAGTGCACTGATTACACATGCTTTCTGAAGACGTATTACCCCTTCATCACCGCTCAGTGTCAAAATAAAACGACTTACAGAGCTCAAACTTGTGCAGATCTTCTCTAGTCGGGAATGGTAGCATAGCAACAACACATAAACAGAAGAAAAAAGGCCAAATGATGTAACCTATATTATATACAAAAGTGGGTCCTAAATATAAAAAAATGGCTTTGTTGAGGTTCTATTATCACACAAAAATTGAATAGATTGTAAAATTGACCACAAATGGGCAGTAATATCACTTTATGCAGTTTCTTGGAAAGATTTCACTGCAAGTTAGTTTTATTTTCATGCTACTCTTTTGTGTTTTTATCATACATTTTATCATACTATAAACTCATTGTATATCTCCAAAAATGACTGCTATATCATCATTTTTTCTAATTGTAAAATATGTATGTATTGTTTTTTGTTTTGTTTTTATGGCTCAGCTTACATGTTGGTTCAATTGTTACCATAGTCCAACATGCTCTTACCACATTTGCACACGATATTTTGAGAGAAAAATTGGAGAAAATATAATTTTTGGCATTTTTCTAGACCACAGTTTCTATCCAGGATCTTAATTTGAAGTACAGCTTTGCAAGACAGAAGGAAACAAATCTTCTCCTCCCATTTATTGAGCAACACATAACTAAAGAAAACATAACTAAATAGATACTAATCATTTTGTCAATCCCCTTTCTTACATTGTTTACACATATTTTAACAAACACCAATAGCTCTTGAGTGCGCGCTTAAAAAGAAGAGGCTAAACACTTGAGATAAATTAAACCCAAAGAGATTTATTACTCCAGTCAAAGTAAAGACTGACAAATCAATATAACGACACGGATGATAAACCAATTAAAGGTAACACCTCCTTGCTGTCCTCATGTAACAGTGTTTGTGGTGACGCTCTCTTCCACAACTCATTTATCATAATTTCTTGTTTATTTGTCCTGTGTGTATTTTTACATGTACACAAGTTAACCAATTTGCGTGTTCTTGTTTTATTCTTTTCATTGATCTGCTACAGGTCCACATAAGAAAAAGGGGTCGTCCTTTTCACATGCAGAAACACATATATCTGAAGGTATTTGGAGACTACTTATTACACAGTTTTAGTGCTTTTTATTTTGAACTATTATCAAAAGTATTGAAAATCAGATATGAATTGATACTGATACTGATAACTAATATCGAATCGATTGAGCAAATTGATACCTTAAAAAAAAATATGTAAACAAGACAAAACTGAAATTTCCAGAACAGTTTTAGAATGATCTTGAGTTTAATTAGAATTAGTATGTAAGCACATGGTAACACAAAGAAAGCCATTATTATTACTTTATTACCATAAATGGTAAATGGCAGTGTTGAAAGTGATTGGCGATTGTCTATTACAAGTAACAAGTACTAGTTTTTATATTTGTGGCATCAAAATTAGTATTGGGCCTATTTGGTATCAAAATTGAGTTTGAAATTTTAGTATCGTGACAACACTATTTTGAAGGATCCAGCTTTTTCAGATCCAATACCGATTTCGATACTTGGGCTTTAAGTATCTGCCGATACCCAATATCAGCCGATACATCTACAGAGACTAAAAATAGCATTTATTTTCTTTATAAAGTATGACAAACTATTCAAATGGGTTGTGTAACTGTTCTTTATCCTTCAATTAACCACAGAACAGTTCCATAGTGTACACAGTGTCAAAATAAAACCTCAAAGATCATGTGATGTTCTGGACCAACAAGAGCCTTTAAATAGTTTATTACATCACTTTACAGGCCCAACCAGGATATCGACTGAACTCGATCAGTATCGGTATCGGTATCGTCCCTATTTTGAAGACTAAAGTGTGTCATATGTATCTAGAATTATTATGAATATGCTTATAATTGATATATACAATGTAATCTATTGTGTTAAAATGATAAGTGGATGTAAATTGGCCTTTATTTAAGTTCTACTCCAAGTGCAACCTCCTTACGCCTCTATTTTAATGCTCGTATAATGAGAATCAGCTTCACACACAGTCTATATATGCGGAGATGCGAGAACTTTAAGTGCCAACTGTCTCAACATTGTCAGCATCATCTTAAAACCTAGTTATCATTTGAGATCTGTGGTTTATGCTCTTCAATTTTAAATCCATATATTCATCCATATATTTATCACAAAGAGCCCAGACTGCAGATATGGTGAACAACAACACACCACTTTTATGGAGTGTAAAAATAGACATCTACCCATTTATTCTGCCACCGAGTACTTCCCTCGCTCCTCCATTGTATCGTTACAGCTTTTAAATCGCAAGCCTGTCTCACCTCGAGCTGGAAGGTTTCTAAAAAAACAAGCTTGTATACTTTACACAGGGGACATAAACTTTTGTGCTTTATTAATTCCCCATTTCATTTCTTTGGCCGCTGCAGTTGTTTGCTCAGCTCGTCTGTGTGTGTCTGTGTGCGTGTTGACGTTGCAGATATAAGGGACTCGGAAGCGCGGCCGGTGATGGTGTACATCCACGGAGGCTCCTATATGGAGGGCACGGGCAACATGATGGATGGGAGCGTCCTGGCCAGCTACGGGAACGTTGTGGTCGTCACGCTTAACTACCGGATCGGCATATTAGGTGATGCCACTGTGTCCCTGCGTGCTATCTTTTAACGGCGTTTCAAATGGGGCTTTTAGCGAGGAGATAAAATATAATCGCCATTAATTGCCACTTGTTTTTTACTCCAAAGGGGGCCATAAAACAAAGATTCTTGAAAGAAATATGGCTCGATTCGATATAGGTGCACTAGGTAGACCATCTTTGGACTGTTGAGTAGTTATGATTTGCATACATATGTCATCCTCAGTCTGTCACGATCTGTCCTTGTTGCACACACTACCCAAAACAACAATTCATCTTCTTTTTCACAAGGATTTATCTAAGCTATACAGTACTGGCTAGAGTTATTGTGAGTTATTGTGAAAAACAAAATAAAATCTGGTAAGGAAAAAAACAAAAAAACAGGAGGCAGTGTGAAGAAAGCAAGGTCAAGTCTACTTTGTTTCTCCTCTCATTAAGCATTCCGAAGCAATACCTTGTTAGAAATGAGACTAGGCAAGGGAATACAATCCAACGGAGCACCTGTGACCTGCGTATTTATACAAAACTCATCAACAAATAAGATTTATTCGTCTATACGTGAATGTTCGGCTTGTTGCTATAAGGTTGCAGAATAAAGAGTTCCCTGTGGGCCACATCGCTGCTGCTACTTCATTGAAGCTTTTACAAGGACTGAAGTTGTCAGGACACGGTGGGAGATAGCCAGATTTTTCACCTGAGGATGAATCGTGTCAGTTAATTCAGATGTCCTGCTGGGCTACAACTGTAGATCAAAGCAGTGGCAGCGGACTACAGATCTTCAGCTCACTGTATGTCGTCTCTCATTGTGTGTGTGTATATTCACTGTAGGTTTCCTCAGTACGGGAGACCAGGCAGCTAAAGGCAATTACGGGCTCTTGGACCAGATTCAGGCCCTGCGCTGGATCAGTAAAAACATTGGTTATTTCGGAGGGGACCCCAATCGAATCACAGTGTTTGGGTCTGGGATTGGAGCGTCCTGTGTCAGTCTGCTAACACTGTCGCATCACTCCGAAGGTAAGGCCAATATGCTGTATATCACTGTAGCAACAATAGATTTACGAGAAGATATCCAAATTACATTTTAGGTTGTATCTGGATCCACTGCTTATCTACTTGCCTTGACTGCCAGATTGGACTATTATGCTCTGTAATAACGTAGATTGCATCAGTGATTAGGTTTGGGACGATGTTGAAATTTTGTGTCACGATTATCATTGCAAAAAATAACTGCAATTAACGATAATGTCACAATAATTAAAATGGTTGATGGTTTAAAAATATAACTTCCCGGATTAAAGAGCTATTATAGCATTATACAATAATATAGACAAAAACATCATGGACAAGATGCATTTTCTGCAGAATCTGGTGTTAAAATGGCGATTATCTTTGTTGGCAATTATAGAAAATGTACCATCAATTATTGTCTACCCTTTTTATTGCTGTAAACACTATTACTGTTTATTGTCCTATCCATAGTGATTGATATGGTCTCATAAGAGTTTAGTTGTTTATCCATATTTTCTAAAAATGTACTTTTTCAAGAAGGGTCAATACCTTTTTTAATCTTTACCTACAGATTTTGCACTATTGCAAGATGTGTTATCTCCTACCCAAGAGGATAATAACACTAAAATACTGTTAGGGCATTTTCTCTTGACGTAAATGTACAGGTGAACACTTATTGCTGTGCTATTGCTATTGCTATTTCCTTACTGTTGCAAATAAGCTATCTATTCTAAACATAAGAGAACAGTAGAAGGAACTGGTTCTTTCTCTGTGTGAGTTTTGGAGCTGAGATTAAAGCATTTACCCCCACACCTATGAACCGATGCTCTTTATAGAGAGTCAGCTATTCAAAGAGCGTTTTACTCTTTGCAGTGTAATCAGTTTTATGTTAGCTTATTGGTGTCACTGTCATCTGCAGATTCTCACTTATTTAAGAAATTTAACAAATCCACTATTTTTAGTCTGTGTTATGCAAGTGGGAAACTGCCTTTGAACTTGGTGAAAGACGACCTCAAAGCTGCATAGTTTCATATAGGTGGTGCAGTGGGAATTGGGGCTCTTATCGTGTAGTGTTATTGCCCTACTTTCCTTATTGATACAGGACACAAAATCACAGCCAGAGCAGAAAAGCATGTGCTGTATCAATCGCTGCCGTTGCATGCGGCTTCAATTTTTGAGCGTATTTGGTATTTGATGATGCCCTCACTCGGCACAAAGACCTCAGGCAGTCTTTGAAGTTGGCTGGCTCACTCGCTGCCCTAAAAATGTAAAATAAATGACAGAGAAGTTGGGAGAAAGTGACACTGTCCTCAGTTTTTTTTTTTTTTACCCAGTGTCTGATATGCCTTAACCCGAGCTGTAAAGGAAGCTGGAAAGGATTTTTATACAAGCGTTTCTGCGAGATGGAATGCAGCCTAAGAAATACAACTGAGCAGTGTGTTGTTTACTCTTACAACATGGAGTGACCTGTGTATACGGGACCATCCAGACTAGGGTTGGAAAAAACTATACACAGATACTAATATGCACTAAGGCTGGGGGATATAGTTAAAATATGATATAAATGAGAAAATATGCTATAATAATATAATTGACACAAGACAAAATACATAACGGTAGCATCTATAATATTTTTTACAAGCTTGTTTAAAGTCTATATATGACAGGTTAGATTACACATTTCACTAAAATGTAGTGAACATGATTATATTTAAGATTTTACTAAGCAACTTTTCCATTGATCCCCAATTTGACAGTTTGTGTAAAGTTTATAATGCAACTTTCTGGTTGGACATGAGCAGCAAATATGACATAGGAAGAGGTAATTCCACTAATGTTACATAGCAACCAGACTGTAAACAAGGGCCAACATTCACATAAATAAATAAATATAAATAAACAATAGTTAGAAACTGGCTAATTAAATTTCTTCACAAACTCCATCTTGACTTATGTATAACTATGATAAATATTTTCCACAGGTGCCCTCTCACCAAACTAAGTCATAATTCGGCAAACATGAGAACCTGTCATGTAGACTTTAAGTCATTATATTATTATATAGGATTTTTTTTTTTCACTCCTCCCGTCCTTTTTCAGTCATTATTTGTGTTTAGCCGCTGCAGTCTCCACAGTCAGTGTTATAGCTAGAGTACCTATCTTTTTTTTTTTTTTTTTAACGTAAAATTAGTACATTTGTTGTCCGCTAAAGAGTATCTTGTAAAAGAAGCACTTTGTGACAAAAATGACCTAAAAAAAAGTAATTTCTCATCAACTCAGAAGTAAGAGCTAAAAGAAGCTCTCTGATTAGCAGTGCTTGGACGAACCTCCCCAGTTGCACTTCGCTGTCTGAAAAAAGCTGTTCTAAAGCCATGCATACGCCTTAAAATGAATGCATGGGAATATTAACGACATGCCAAAGGGTTTGTTTGAGCCAGGAATGAGTTAGACAGATTAAATACACACTTCCAGTTCTGTGGAGTGAAAATCAGGTTTCCCAGCTTTAATGCGCTTCTAGACGTTTGCAATTAACAGCAAACTACGTTTGTCTCCCTTTGCTGCGAGGAAAATCATATTATATCGCAATATTCCAAACTCCATATTGCTTCATATCTATTAATACAGTCTCATAAATTTTACCTTCTTTCTGACTAATTTTATATATACCACAACTAGTATATTACCACATGGAAATATAAAGAAATTACTATTATTTTGTGTTGAAAATGACATTCTAGTTTCTAAGAAAAAAGAGTTTTCATAATCATTTGGTATAAAAATTGATATCAGGTGTCAAGCCTTTTCCTTAGTATCAAAATCAAATATTTCTGAGTAATTTAAATGTAACTTTTAAATCACAGAAAATCAAAAATACTGTCAATACAGGTTAATATTTAATTTATTTTATTATTTTTAAATACACCAAAGTAACTCAAAACTTGTAGTTTTTATTGTGAGTCAGTTTGTATCATCTGTAGACATCTGTTTGCCGCTTTCATGTTGTATTTTATTTACTGCTTGATGATTACAGAATGATGCAGCGGAATAATAATTGCATGACAAATTGCAATTTTGTTGTTGTTTTGAAAATTGTACAGCTCTTAACCCCATCTTACTGTACAAAAATAACCAATTTACAGCAACAATTTTGTGTCGGCATGTGTCATGGCAATGCTTGTTTGAGGTTCGTTACTAAAACAAAGCTGCAAATTGATCCCTATTCGGCAAGCTCATGTGATATCTAGTGATTCATTCTTGGCTCTCCAATCCAATAAGCGGATCAAGCAAAAACAGCCCGTATTTTGCCACTTTTTATCATTAAACTAACAAAGGATGAGGCCAACATCCCATTAGCTGCTCATTCGCTCTCCAGACTGCATTACAGACCGACTTTGCCTCAACCAAAGCAGTTGGCAGCTCTTCCCTAATGTATATTCAAAATCCATCACGTGTTGGCTAAAATTAGTGCAGAACAAACTTTGGATTGAGTTCAGATTATCAATGAGGGAAAAGCTGTCTGGCTCTATGTTATGATAAGACAAGCATGACTTCATTAGGCATTTAAAATGGGGAATCTAAAGTGAGCTGCTAATTGGCTGTTATAGCATGGATGAAATTTTCAGATTGCAACCCCAATCCGGCCATTGGTAAGAAAGATTGGCAGAAAAAAAAGACGATATTTCCAAACTGGAAGAGGAGTTTTGTTACTTAAGTAAAAATACTGATACAAGAGAAGAAAAATACTTAAGTAAAAATAGCTCATAGAAAAATCTCCTTAATTAAGTCAACATTTTGAAGTAACCAATTTATTCCACACAGAACTAATAAAGTGCTTCACCGGTGGTTCAGTGGTTAAGAGGTTACTACCACCACAGCATAGTGGGTTTGATTCTTGACCTCGGTCATTTGCTGAATGTCTCTACTCTCTCACTCCTCCAGTTCACGCTACAGCTGTCCTGTCAAATAAAGCCTTCGGGCCAGACACAATCCTTAAAAAGTAAAAATAGATTTTAAAAAATAAAGAGTTGAATTCAGATAATTTTTGTCAACAAAAGTGACTGAATTCATTTCTCAATATTATTTATTTTTGTTTAACTTGAACTAAAAACCTTTTGTCCCAATGTTATCATGGAAGTGAATGAAACCCCTCAACCATTTCATTTCAGGCAGTCTCAAACCGTAAAGAAAATTACTTTTTACTTTTCAGTCCAGTTAAGAAATGTAGTGGAGTAGAAAGTACAACTGCTTGCACTCAAATGCTATGAAATAATAGTGAGAAGGAGCCACTGTAAAATTGACTCAACTACCAGCCATGTTTGTCATAAAACTAGAATTGTGCAATTGTTGTTGTTGCCACAGTGAATAATGTGTGTCCATTATACTACATGCTGTTAGTCTTCTTCATTTATTTCATGGGGTAAGGCCCTTTCTTACCCCATGATTTTTTCTGAGATGAACTGGCTTCTGTCCCCTTCGGATATTTGTGTAATTTAAAAAAGAATCAATAATTGTACAAAAGAGGTGATCAAAAGTCAATGATAATGTGTGACAGTCCATGAAACTGCAAGTAGCATTCCTATTGATTCATTTTCACAGCCTGACTTCGTTGCTCAAATATTTGTATATGATGCCAAAAGAAATCAGGGAATTGTTCTTTGTGAAAATGGTATGTTTCCAATAAACTAAACTTGCAGACTTGATATTTAGCAGGAAGCAAAACGATCCATAATTTATAAATGTAAGCACAATCTGTAATCTAATTCAAACTGTTGCTGGTGGTGGCTTTGTGCCCTGGGCTCTGAATCCACTGAACACATTCCTAACAACCGCCAACATCTGTTCTGTGTCCTGTGCGTTTTGTCCCAGGGCTGTTCCACCGAGCCATCATCCAGAGCGGTTCTGCGCTGTCCAGCTGGGCCGTCAACTACCAGCCGGTCAAGTACACTCGTATGCTGGCCGAGCGAGTGGGCTGCAACGTCCTGGACACGGTGGACATGGTGTCGTGCCTGCAGAAGAAGAGTGCTAAAGAGCTGGTGGAGCAGGACATCCAGCCAGCCCGATACCGCGTGGCTTTCGGTCCGGTCATCGACGGAGACGTGATCCCGGACGACCCTGAGATCCTGATGGAGCAGGGCGAGTTTCTGAACTACGACATCATGCTGGGGGTGAACCAGGGGGAGGGGCTGCGGTTCGTGGAGAACGTGATGGACCTGGAGGACGGTGTTTCCGGGAGCGACTTCGACTTTGCTGTGTCTGACTTTGTGGACAGCTTGTACGGTTATCCTGAAGGTAAAGACACATTGAGAGAGACTATTAAATTCATGTACACAGACTGGGCAGACAAAGACAACCCCGAAACCAGGAGGAAGACTCTGGTGGCCCTCTTCACCGATCATCAGTGGGTAGAGCCTTCGGTGGTGACGGCTGATCTTCACGCTCGCTACGGCTCGCCCACTTACTTCTACGCGTTTTACCACCACTGTCAGAGCCTGATGAAGCCCGTGTGGTCGGACTCAGCCCACGGAGACGAGGTGCCATATGTGTTTGGGATCCCAATGGTCGGCCCCACTGACCTTTTCCCCTGCAACTTCTCCAGGAACGACATCATGCTCAGCGCCGTGGTCATGACCTACTGGACCAACTTCGCCAAGAGCGGGTGAGGAAATACTTATTATCGACTGAAATTTGTTTTTGTATGTACAACTTCAAAACAACAGTCCATTTAAAAGCAGTGTAATCATCATAGTATATTACACAGATTAGATTGTCCAATTATAAATAACACGTATTTCAAAGAATGTTCAGAAGAAGCGCACTTGAAGAACTAAAGAATATATATGAGTAATAATTGGTTTCCTCCAACTCTGACTAAAACACATTGTTGGCTTTGAGTTAGATTCCGGCCTAAAAATGGCTGCTTTATTGGCATTTTAAATCTAACCTGGCCAGAGCAGCCTTCTTTCTGTCAAGCTGTCCCACCTCAGATGTACCCTCCTTTTATTGCCCTGATTAAAAGACTACAAGACTCGGCCCAAAGTCCTGCTCCTAATTAAGAGCAGTCTGAACTGTCACGGCCTTATTCTCTCTCTTCTCCCTCTAGTTCACACAGAAAGTGGTGCTCTAGGCTCTTGTAATTAGTTCACTTTATGAAACTTCTTAAACATAAAAAGTCTATAAATTGGGTTTATTATAAAGACACAAACACATCTGAGGTGTGCACTCTTTTTAATGACGGCACTTGGCCTCACTATAAGATCTGTACAGTGCTATTTTAGGGACATGACATTTTAGATCATTAAACTATATCTTTATGGTAATACTTTTAATGTAATAGACAGAATAAACTCTTAGATTAATATTAAAGCCAGGGTTAAATGCATAGACTTTTTAGGGGCCATCCTGCAGCCATTTACAAGGATTTGCATAAAATTTGAGGGATTTGGAGACTATATGACACTTTGCATAACCTATTAAGGGAGGTTTGGTCCTCTGAGCAATGTGCACAAGGCTGCAGTGTAATTTATAGTCAAAGATTAATGTTTAATGTTACATTTAAATGATGCATCAAATTAAATTAAAGCAGAGATGAAATGTTGAACAGTTAACAGTAACTAATTTATTGTCTTTAAGAAGAACATAACTGTGGAGTTAACACTAACACAAAATAACTAAGCATTAGTGATGTTTGTAGTTGTTTGTAGATGTCTGTAGTTAATGTTGTGCCTATGTACATGGTTTAAATATCTCCTAATATTATATAATATTGTTTTATTTTGGCTTTTATAAACTTTTATTAGCGTAAGGGCATAAAAGTGGCTTTTGTCCAACCCAAAACTGTTGAAAGACAAAAGTTGGGTCACTCGCTTGTGAAAGAGACATGCCGAGCCCTTGAGGAAATACTCTGTTATTACATTATTTTCTCATACACTGCTTTGGGGCAGCTATCATTTTCACTCACCTTTATTGTACACATCTTTATCTTTATTGTTTTTGTTGTCTTTTTGTAGGGATCCTAATAAACCAGTTCCCCAGGACACTAAGTTCATCCACACCAAGGCCAACCGCTTTGAGGAAGTTGCCTGGTCTAAGTACGACCCGTACGATCAGCTGTACCTGCACATTGGGCTGAAACCTCGCATCCGGGACCACTATCGCGCCACTAAGGTGGCCTTCTGGAAACATCTGGTCCCTCATCTCTACAACCTCCACGACATGTTCCACTACTCCTCCACCACCACCAAAGTCACACCACTTGACCCGACGCAGTCCAACGGCAAGCGGGCTGGGGTGACAGGACGCCCCCCGGTGTCCACGGCCCATAACGCGGACGGCAGCAGAGAGATGGGCCCGCTGATCATGCCCAACCCCAGAGATTACTCCACAGAGCTGAGTGTCACTATCGCAGTGGGAGCGTCCCTGCTTTTCCTCAATGTCCTCGCGTTCGCCGCCCTCTACTATCGCAAGGACAAGCGCAGCCGGCAGGACACGTCCCAGCAGCCCAGCCCGCAGCGGGACAGCAAGGGCAACAACGTGAGCCACACCAACACAGTGGATGAGACCTTATCGTCCCAACAGAGGAACCAGTGTGAGGCCCTGCACAACCCCATCCACGTGTCGCCCAGTCTGGACTACTCTTTGGGACAACGGCGCTCGCCCGATGACATACCGCTGATGACGCCCAATAACATCACCATGATCCCCAACTCGCTCATGGGTCTGTCCAGTATGAGCCCCTACAGCACGTTCCCCGCCGGGTACAGCTCCACGGGCCTGCCTAGCACCCACTCCACCACACGGGTATAACCTGCTGCTCTGGTTCATGTGCGGGCGACATCATAAAAGGATTCATGCAGTTGTTGTTCCTTCTCCCTCATGAAAAGAACAAGGCCATGCTCAATTCAGTTATGATGTAACAAGTGTGCACCCGAGAGATTGGTACAATTTAGCAGATATTGGCTTTTAAATGTGCACTTGGAACCTTTTCAAGTTTGAAATCATAAATACATGGGATCTGAGTTAAGTAAATAATGACAATGCTTACAATTATGATCAGGGTTAATGCACAAATACAAGCGTTAAACTGACGTAAAACAAATCTCACACTCGATGACGAGTCTAGTGTAAACTCCTACATACGCTAATCTGTATACTGTGACTTTGAGGTTGCGTTCACACTTCTAAACACCACACCAGAGCCGAGACTAAACCCAGAACTAAACCACGACTAGACCAAGAATGTGGACCAAACCAAGACGAGTGTGAATCTATCAGTCTCCAAAGTCCAAAGTCTAGTGATATTTAAGCAATAAAACCATGTTGCCTATGCCTGTGTTCAGGCATTGTGTCACATGTAGCTTTTTCAGTTCTGAGAGAAAATATACTTATGAAAATTCCTCACATTTAGCCACAAACTAATTTTCCTATTTTGCAATATAACATTTGTTGAATAGCGCCCCTATTTGACACCTCTTTGTCTCCATGGAGATGATATTGCTTTCTAGGGCTTTACAATTAATTGAATTGAACAAAAAGGCTGCAATTTATTAAGTGCAATGATTTTCTCCGCAAACAACAAATATTCTGTTTTATTCTGCATAAAAACTACAAACCCTGTAACTTTGTACTGAATCAAGAATGCATCTAAAGTGGCAAAGACGCAACTAAAAGTGACAAAAATGTGACCAAAAGTGACAAAATGCAACTATAAGCGACAAAAACATGACTATAAGTGACAAAAACATGAAAAGCAAACAAAAGCAACAAAAATGTGACAAAAAGCAAACACTTTCTGAAACGTGTGAGTCAGTTTGTCAGTTCATATTTCAGTCTTTTTGTCAATTCTCCTGGTTGTGTTTAAAACGTGAATTGCAAATCTGATAGCAGTCACAATCCTGGGCTGAAAAATCGCAATCAGATATTTTTCAAATCGTGCAGCGCTTTTGCTTTGTTTACAATGTTCCGCTGTATGGTATTAAACATATCTATTTGCATTTATTCAATTACGTTATTGTATGTTGCTCGAAAACACTTGCATTCTAACTGTACTGGCTCGCCTTGCCACAGATCTGACCTGTATTATAGCCTCATGAAGAGAAAAAGACAATGCCATACATTTTTGGCAAAGCAATAACAACGCAATAATCTCCATGGAGACAAACAGATGTTGAACCATTTTCCAGAAATGTGACTAGCGCACCTTTCAATCAAACTAAAAAAAGAAAAAAGAAAAATGCATGTGATTGCACTTCTTATTTTAACATGACTGCTCTAAAAGTGAAGGGTGCTTGGAACAACAACTATGTGGATGTTTTTGGAGCCGCACGGGTCAATCAGATGGTCCTGGCATAGACTGTGACGTAGATCTCCACATGTAAAGCTGTATTTAGGATGTGTGCGTCAATAGGGTATCTGTATGTCTTTTACCAAAATGTCCGACATCGGCCTTCGCTCTGTCATGATAGAAAGTCTAAACTGCGATCATTTTATAATAACCATGTATTTGAGGCAGTGCAAAAAGATTGAAAAAGTGCATTTCATTTTTGGCTTTTTTGGGACTTTAACAATAGCAAGAACTTAGTATAATGTTTCTACAGTTGGATTTGTATGGAAAGCTTTTTCTTACTCTGTGATATCTATTTTGATCCCTTGCAGTGTGGAGCAAAGTGACATTACATCTCATTGATAGAACGAGATAACAAATTATTATTGTCAAGCTATTTTATACATATTTCTCATGATACATTGCTTACTATAATTATAATGTATTTTTACTGTAATTACTTTCAAATGCCTTGTAACTTGCTCATATAGGGACTTACATAGAATTACTCCAGACCTGGGTTTGGTGCTTAAAAGTGCGCTACAAACTTGTAAATTATAGGCATCATTTAAAGTTACCTGTTGAGTTCTGCATATGTAGTGTTGTGTACTCTATTGTAGTCTATTTGAGTATGATTGCTATACTTTGTTTTTAAGTGTCTTTGCTTTCATTTTGAGACATTTATAGGAATATAACTTCAGCTTCACTATAAGAGACTTGCTTCTAAATGTGTTCTTAACTCATTCTTTCGGCTTGGCTTGTTTGTACAGAATAAACCTAGAGCAACATTTGATTTGTTGTTTGTTTACGAAACAATGTAAGGTCTTTTGGGAAAGCTAACTGTAACTACATAGTAATTGTATGTACTCCGAAGCTCAGTTACTCACATTTAAAAGGAGTTTTAGTAACGCATAAGTGCTCCTTCGACACGCGGTCTGGACGCTGCATTGGCTGAAAGCAGAATGGACATAATGGACATTGAAATTTCTTTGACTCATAATGTTGTTTAATCGAAATGAAACAAATATTAAAAGATTTTTGGAACTAAATGTTTACGTTTTCAAAACTGATTCTTCGGTAAGTGTTTAGAGTGTAATTCAGCATTCACCCCCCAAAAACATTCCATATTCTGTAATTTAAAGGCCTTAAAGTCCACATTTCCTAAAATGTTTGTCAATTGTTTGTGTGGGACGTGGGTAGAATTTCAAACAACAACAACCTTTATGTAGCGTAAAAAGTAAAGCAACGGTGTCTAAAGAAATATTTTGGCATAAATAAATTCACTTCCCTTCTGTTTCTTTCAGTTCGACATTTGAGTTCCCTTGTGGAAATTGTGGTGCAAATGAATAATGCTGTTTGGAGAAGAGTTCACAGTGCTCCTGATTTCATGGTAACAAATAATTTAGGCGTTCACTGCAGGAGGTCATAAGCACATCTCACTCTGACATGCCTTTGTCCTCTGCCGCGTGTTTGTTTGTGTGATGGCTGTTTGTTCATTTGACAGAAGATAAAATGACACACATTATCATATCAGCCAGAGGAGGGGCGGTGCAAATATTTCACAGGGGGTTGTATAAACATATGCGCAGTACCACATTGGCTCTGCAAACACGGGCGAGTATATCCATCACAGAGCACACAATTAGAAAAGGGCTCATCATGAGACGCATCATGCATTATTCCTAATGGCTGAGTGTTTAAATCTGCTGCGAGGATTATGACACAAACACTTCAAATCATTTTAAAACGTGTGCAGTGAAAATGTTTACTACTTATTTGTATTATTGATGTGTATTAGTAAGTAATTATTATAGGCTTAGGTTTACATGCACACCAAAACCTGTTTATTATCTGATTTGTGGACCTTTAAGATTGTTTAAATTCCATGCAAACCGCAAAATATGATGTGAGTAATCAAAGAGGTCAAGCTCAGAAAGAAATCAGACTTATTATCATTTTGAGTGCATGTAACCGCAGTCGTAGAAGCAACCACAGTAATACTGGTATAATGATACTAAATTATACTGAATTTGTACTTTTAAAAATGTACCTTTAAAGATGCACTTTTCTGCTCGCCTCCATGGAGATGATATTGTATGGGCTGATATCTGTTCCACTAGAAACTTAAATTGAATATTGAATTAAATTGATTAAAAGGATGAATTGAAATTGAATAAATTTAATTTGATATCCACACATGAAATGTTTTCATTCAATTAAATAATTCGGTTCAAATACCTTTTCAATTTCACATCAGATCCAGTTTGACTTCATATTCAGTTTTCAATTCAAATATTCAATTTCAGTTCAGTCACAAACATGTGGGTCTCTGGAGAAGCAGCAGCCCTGGCCTTTTTTGTTTTGTTTTTTGTTATGACAGAACACTTTCTGTGATATGATTTATAATTTATCATTTATAAAACTTAATGTAGAATTTTGACCAAAAGTGTGCATACAGACAAAACACAAACTCCCTCTTACCTGTTGACTTAAGTGAGAATCTTTCCTCTTTGAGCTCATGGATTCTGGCTCAGGTCTGAAAGCCCACACAAGTTCAGAGCACTGGAGTTGCATATTTTCAAGTTAAGTTGTCTTTTTACTGCTCACACACTTAACGTAGAGAGTCATTTGTATCTGTAAAAGAGACCCCTGACCTGGGACTTAGACTGGCCGCGTCATCCGTTTGTCTCTATGAGGTAAATGTAATGCCCTACTGTGGAACATTCAAAGCAGTAACATCTGCACCTTTCATTATTGTTGACTGTTTAAACTTTGAACTCCTTAAATGTATTTCACTCAGGTTTACAAAATAATTCCCCGTTTAAGCTGCAGCTCTTTGACTGACGCCACGACCAGCTTCTGTGTGATATGGTTTATTCATAACCGGATGAATTGCTCTTGTCTTGTCGCGCAAACCCTGAAAACTCGTCCTCCCACGGTAATCCCATCTTTTTGACTGTCAGAAGCACTGCTCATTCAGAAGGCAAACTGACACATTCACAGGCAGTAGGATAATTAATGTTTCTCTTTGCTGTGTTTTCTCTCAGATTTCAAAGGCCTTCGTCTGTAGCCTTTGGAGCTTAACAAAACCAACGGCATTAATCCCTTCTGCACATACTAATTATTTGATCTGTTATAGCTCTGGGTTGTCAAGAAACAAAGACGTTTGGATTCAAACTCTTACGGACAACCTAGAAATCCACTAGGCTATTATTAAAATGTCATAACCATTAATTTCCTGGAATAATGAATGTACAGCCATAGGCCATGATAAGGAACCTGGAGTGGTGCTGTAATTGAATATGTCGCAATATTTACACACTAGAACATAAAGAGGGGTTTTCATGGCTATTGAATCATTCATACTAGTCCACTTCTTTACCAAATAAATATTATATTGTACTCACCAATTGTATTGTATTTTTGAAAACAATAATCTATTTTGATGTTTTTTCAGACTGTGATGAATAACAAAAAATATAAAGAAATAAAGATGGATGTATGTGAAATGTCAAACAATCACAATGCTTTGGTGGACATCTGCGAAAAGCTTCTAGTTTACTGTATTTGGCTGATTTTCTACATGTGGCCAAATCGGTGATCTACTTTCTGCTCCAATCCAATCATTCCCCTCGGTGTGAACATGCACCTTAAATCATGATGAGTCCTATTTATAAAATGTTACATGGAATTCTGACTTAAAGTGTCTCTGAAGCTTAAAAGAAAGTTCCTCATCTTTGGACTGAACCGCTCGTCTCCATGTCAAGTTGTCTTTTGAAAGATCACAAACTCATCATCATCGGAGGTGCACTGTGCAACCGCTCTGTTGTCTCTGCTTGTCTCCATGGAGATCTTATTGCTTTGCCTGTAATTTTCCACAATATGGAGTTAATATGATTGAGAGAGGTTCAGGAGCAGGACTTCACCTCCTCGACAAGTCAACCACAACAAACCAAATCATAATTATTTTTATCCATTCCAAGGGGAAAATCATTCATTACAGACATCCAACCAATCATCTCAACCAGCACCTTTATTCCATCTATTAATTTCAATGAACCTCTTCATTGCAAGGTTTTTGCTTGCTCGGATGTCTCCATGGAGATGGCAAACCCTCCACCAGGAAAGTTAGTGCACCTTTAAAGAAGGCTTTATAAAAGGAGATTTTTACTACTTCCATGACATTAAATGTAAAGTATAAAATTAATTCTATGGAACATTTTTGATTTGTGCAAGACGATGTGCAGAAATCTTCCAAAAAAGTGTGTGTTTTTGTTGCCCGACACTGGCCTCTTTGTCCAGATCTCAGCTTTGACATCAACTGGGTCAAACCGGAGGGAGGGGGTGGAGGGGGGGCGCAGCTGGGGTGACACCCTCAATGTCACCCTTGTTAGTCAACTTCATCAATGTCATCCACTGGCATCGCAATGTATTTCTGTCTTTACGGTGCGCACTTTTTAAAGATGTTCCCTTCGAGGACTCTCAAGACAAACCGTCATCCTATAGAGTCTGTGATCTCACTCAAGGGAGCTGCAATGCTTGTTGCAGTCATTTCCAATTGTACTTTAAGCAAACATAACTCAATATTTTGTGAGAGTTGGACGTGTTATAGCACAGTGTCAAATGTGTACTTGAAAGAGAAAGCTATGTACTTTCTAGAACATCTTGTTGATAAAATGATTAAAATCTGGTTAAAGTGAATATACAGAAGAGTTAGAGTTATATTTTATGTTTTTATATATCAATATCTGTATTCAAATATATTGAATAGAAAGATAAAGTTAAAAAATCTCACAAGCCTGTCTTCAGATATCAAAGATTGTAATGGAAAAGGACTGGATCTGTCCCAAACTGGCGTGCCTATAAAAATGAGTGGCAGCTGAAATGGGCCTTTGTGACTTTAAGATGAGACTCGGGGAGATGTGCTCTATTGTTGATGAGACAAAAGCTTGAGTCAGATTCATATAAGAGCGGCGCCGAATAACTTCTCATATCCCCATATCACTTCAGTCACCGGGGCATCTGGGAAAAAAACTTCAATAAGTCTGTCAAACCACCTTTACCGGACATGGGTGAGTGCTTTGAATATTTAATAACTTTTATCACCTCTTTTGAATGTGCTTTAAAAATTTGTGTCAATAACTTACTGATGTAACTTGAAAAGAGTCCAATCTGATTTTGTCGTCTGTCTCCAAACAGTGCAAGTCTTATTATTTGTATTATCTCTGTTGTGCTCCAATATCTCTGTTGTGCTCAAAAGGTGGTGCACAAATGTAGGTATAGTTTACATTCATCCAATTCCACTTGGTATCTTTAAATGTGTTTATTTTATTTTATTTCTCATTATTTGTGTTTGTTTGTTTGTTTGTTTGTTTGTTTGTTTGTTTGTTTGTTTGTTTTACTGTTCAGTACTGGAGCAACAAAGTCCTTTTCACATTTTACTATAAACAAATGTTGACATTTGACCTGATTCAGTCATAGACATTTTCTTCATTTATTCCTTTTTCCATCTGTAAAAGGAACTATCAAATTCCTGGGCATTTAAAACATAAAGGGAAAGCTGTAACCCTCTTATTTCTGATTAAATCAACCATTCCTGGAAAATTCACGGTCAGTTTGTCCCACAAATGATATGGCCCACGAAAATAAGTCAAAACTTCACGGAATTTGAAGAGGCCTTTTATAAGCATTCTGCCTGGATTTCCTGATCTCTAAAACTATTTTTTAGTTTAGTTTATTTGCCATTTGTATTTGGACATATTGGAAAACATGTGCACAAAACAAAGTGCACGGTAAAAACAATAGCATGAACAAACAATGGACATAAGTTACAAAATATTAAAGGTACCAAGAAACATTCTGACACTGTGAAAAGTATAGTAAAGTCCAAAGACCATTATTAAAGTTTTTGACATCTTGTGGGACGCAGCGTTTAGCCTGAAGAGATGTCTTACATTTAATGGAACAATATCGTCTTCCTGAGGGAGTAGCTTGAACATGGCTTTGCCTGTGTAGCCAGAGTGGTCCTGAATGATTCAAACGGCTTGGTTTAAAAGTCTACATGTACAAAGACTGTGATATGCTTCAGCTTTGAAAAGGGAATTGTCAAAACCCAACAGTTCCCAAATCCAACAAATGCTTCAGTCTACTGTCTCACTCCATTCCCAGCGGCTTTACTCCTCTTTTTATTTACCAAAATAAATCCAGGTGGGATTTGAAATTAGACTTTCCTTTGTGCATAACTTGTTACCACTTATGATCAGAGTAAATCCAACATCAGAGGCCAAAACTGCAGAGGCGCTTCACAAAAAGGCCTTACAAGCCACATTTAAGGCGATTATACACTATAACTACTACCCAGTTATTAAAACAAGCCCAAACATCTGCATTCTTCCTCTCTGTCCCTGTAAGTCAGATGTCTGAGTTGGCTGCCGGTGATGGTCAGCTGCCCTCATCATGCCAAGGCCATGCCAGGGCACTCATGTGAAAGAGGTCACACTCCCACATGTGTCCAAAGAATACATTTGCATCCTCTTATGGACAAGATCCGAAACAAGCAATACATAAAATACCAAGGTTGTAAAGAGTTGCAAAAACAGTGAGTTTGTAATAGATTTGGGTGCAGTTTGGACACTGTTTGGGGAAGTTTAGGAAAAGCACTGGCACACTGACTGTACATTGGCGCGTGTGTACAGTGTTGCAGCAGAAGAGTAGGCGTACATGTGCACAATTTCGGGACTCTTGCACTCCTCCTGCTGTTACTATTTATACTTAGCTTCTTAGTTTGTTTCTTCCTCCAAAATCCAACACAAATATCTGACTTGTTTGATTTTGTTTTGGTCCAGTTACACACATTTCTGGTGTCTTTTCCTGTGGAGGGAGGGTGGCATCAGGTCAGCGTCGTCGGCGTCCTGGTGACCCCACGGGCACCACCGCTCTGTGTTGTGGCACTATTGTCTCTGTTTGTTTGCCCTTTGTTCCACCTCTGGCAAACACAATGGATATTGTGTTTAGATCCACAAAGAGCAGCTCTTTCCTCTTGGCGCTCGAGGCCAATGTAGCACCACCATTCTCCCAGTGACGCCTGTGACCATCTGAGGGCTGGACAACGCAGGGCTTCTCACGTCGATGTAGTCAGCACAGAGAGGGCTCTTTTACTCTGGTAATTGTAGCTTGGACACTGGAGTGGTGGGCAGAGGGATTTCTTGTAGAGGCGTTCAGGAGCAGAAGCAGCAGATGTTTCCAGTCAGGCAGCCCTGGCTTTGCAAAGCCTTAGGTGCTCTCATCTATCACATTTCTGCCATTTGATTAACCTTGTGGATATTTGCTTGGTTTCGCTGAAAGGCATGCTTCTTTCTGTTCGGACGCTGCTTTGGGATACTTCTAATGTTGTTGGTTGTGTGGCTTTCTCAGTGGATGTGATGGTGGAGGATTGTCCTTCTCCAGAGCTGGTCCGCTGATGTGTTGTGTGATCGTGTGTGCGGTGTGTGCCGCCTGTGTGCTCATCTATTATACCCCCTCAGGTTGCTATGATTGCTGTGTCCGCTGCATTGGGGCGATCCCGTACCCCTCGCTGGTGGCCACCCTGTTGTGCTATGCTGGCACGGCACTATTTTGCGGTGCCGGGCACCAGGCTCTGGCCCACACAGAAGTCCTGGTTGAGGCCCACTTTGCCCGTAACCCTCAGGACTATGTGGTCATGAACTCTTTGTAAGTCACACATTTAGACAAACTGTTTAAAGGGTCATTTGTCTCTAATTGTGCTTTTGTTTTATTTCACAGTATCAGGTATTTCCAGTATGTCATCTATGGCCTGGCCTCGTTCTTCTTTCTCTACGGTATTTTACTGTTGGCTGAAGGCTTCTACAGCACCAGCGCCGTAAAGCAGCAGTTTGGAGAGTTCAGGAGCACCCAGTGTGGACGGTGCCTCAGCCTCACGGTGAGGAGGAAGGGTCCCTGTATGAGGGGTGTGGGGGGGGGGGGGGTTAAGTGCTGAGATGTGAGTGAATATGCTCAATTTAATGACAATTCAAGGCCAGAATTGTCTTTAAAAGTCACATATAGTTGCTGCCGTTATGACTAAGCAAGTTTGGAGGCACTGAAAGTGTGGTGAAGAATGATGTGACAGTATGTTACATTACAATGAGAAAGCACTGAAAACATTGTGGTAACTATAATTAGCAGCACCTCCATATGGCCTTGAATGTGACCTTGTGCTTTACACTGTGACTGACCTCTGTTGTTTCTCTTTATAGTTTATCATTGTGACGTACATCCTGGCCTTCATCTGGCTCGTGGTGTTTGCCTTCAGCATCATCCCGCTCTTCTTCCTGTTCAACATGGAGCAAACCTGCCACAACATCAACATTTTGGCCGAGACCACCCCCAGCATAAATCAGCACAACTGGATATGCATGGACGCCAGGCAGTATGGTATGTAACCCACCTGAACAAAATACTAATGCGGCTCAATTAAATAGCCCTTACAAAGTGGAAGTGCTGTGGTTGAATAAGTAATGAAATCTTGCTCCATTGTGATGCGTGTGTCATGTCTTCATTTTAGGTCTTCTTCCCTGGAACGCAATGCCAGGCAAAGCGTGTGGGATGACCTTGGCATCCATTTGCAAAGCCAGTGAGGTAAGTCTATTCACTCAGAGTCCAAGTTTTATTTTGCACTTATTATCTGTTCTTGTTGAAGTGAATAAGTGAAATATCTAGAGTTTAAACTTGTTATGCACAAAAAGTGGTTACCATGGATGCACTGTGTAGGAAATGAACTGTGGAACATATTTAATGAGGTTGTGTCTTTAGTTCCATGTGGTGTATGACCTCTACATAGCAACGTTTGCTGGAGCGGGAGTCATGCTTTTAGCACTGGTGAGACTTTTTTCTTTTCCTATATAACCAATAATATATTTTGGTCTTTCATAGCCTAATCTTGTATTTTTATGAAATGGATATTATACATTAAAGTGTGTATACATGATTTTCTAATTTTGACATTATTTGGTTTATTAATACTTGTTGAAAATATAAATTATAGTTTTACACCAAACAGGTAGCTGTTTGTGGAGAAATAAAAAAATATATTGAAAATTACAAGAAATAATCAAATTAATGACATCACACCAGAGAGACCCATTCCATCCAAAGGTTATGTATAATTTACACAGAAGAAACTACTTTTTTATCCTGTATACAAGAAAATAAAGGTATCACATATATTTTTATTTGCCAGATAATTAGATGAGTTTTGGTCCATGCAGAGTAGAGTGATTTCCCAGTTGATGTCATCATTTACAAAAGTTATTCCCTGCTTGGTGGGCAGGTAGAGGTAATTCCACAACTGATAGCAACCATACTGTAAACAAGGGCCAGAATCCAAATAAATGACACAATAATAATTCCTAATGACACCTTTATTTTGTTAAATGACTGTTTAAATGGTCAGAAAAATGTGTCACTTACACATTAAACTGTAACTGCATTTTGGATATGAATTACTTTGAAACTACTTCTGTTTTAACTTTTAGTTTTCAAATGTCATCACAAACTGCAACTTGTTAGATGTAAAACTATGATAAATATTCACCACAGGAACTATTTCATCAAAGTAATGATTTGGAAAAACATGCAACTTTAAATTACTATATTTAGATAACATCAGAGCATTCTTTAGGCCAATAATTGTAATTCTAAAATGTATCTAATGTAACTAATATTGTAAATTTAATACTAAGCAGCTGCTGGTATCCGCTCTGTATCACAATGTTTGATGAGAAAGATGTGTGAGTGAATTACTGAATGTCAGAGACCGTATGAGGACTGTTGCACTGTAAATAATGCACTTTGTCCCCTTCCCCTCTCGCCTGCAGGTTGAAATTAGCTTTCATAGCTATAATCTGGTACAAACATATTTGCCCTCAGGCATTATGTAATTGCACATTGTCCTGTTAAATAAATCAATAGACAAACAAATATGTTATACAGATTGGGGCAGTGATATTGCTAAAATGCAGATGTTTGTTATGCTCCACCAGGTTCTTGGTCTTGACAGTAATAGAAATGATGATGAAGTTCAACATTTGTGAATTCAGATAGTTCTTATAATAGTTATTCAATAGATGAAAACTGGTTCTTACTCACAGCTGGAAGTATGAGGTCATCACAGTCTAAAATCTGAAAAACATCTATATTTTTTCCTCTTACATTTTATTCCTGCGTTGTAGAAACACATTTAATAGTAATTAATCCAAATTATGGAACAAATCCATTGATGCTGCAGTAATATAATGTGTTTTTGTCCAATTACCACCAGAACGTTTATCCAGTTTGTATTGATACTTTCAGATGAAGAGTTGAGTGCTTTCACTATTATAATAGTATATTTATAGCATATTTTCGATTGCATAACTACGGTCATAACAAATGAACCTGCTTTTGTTCTTAATAATGAGGGATACACTTGACTGTCTTCTGTCTCTCTCTTTTTGCAGTTTCTGTATCTTGTCGCCACCACCTACAACTACGCTGTCCTGCGGTTTCTTGGCAGGAAAGGTATCCGCTAACTCCGCGCCTCCATCCATCCAGATCCAGCTCCACTTTTGGCTGTGAGATGGACAGTCACTGCACACATCACTGGGTCCCATTCATCTCAGTGACACAGCACCTTCCTCACGGATCGCCTGCTATTTCTCTAAAACTGTCCAATAACTGACACAGGTATCCCATAACTGTCCTCATGAGCAACAGGGAGAGATGAAGCATTGTTTTCTTTTTCAGCCCCAACACCAAACTTTAAGCTTTGCTGATTGTCTCGAGGTTGTTCAGTGTCCTCCTGCTGTATCATTTTGTAAAGGAGTTACAGGAGGATATTCGTGCTTTGGCAAAGTGTAGAAATACATTATTATTCTAAAAACTTTAAAAAAGTAAGCCTAGATGTGTTGGATGGATAACTACACATGCATCTTCTTCGGTAAATGCTCCGTTCATTGATCTTTACATTAAACACTTTGAGAACCTACATAATGTTATTTTGGAGTTTAGTCTTAGCATATTTGTCTATGTTCACTGTCCACAATTCACAAAAACATGATTACACATTACATAATAACACTGCCAAAATCGGAAAAGCAAATAATCTGTAAATATTTAAGCACTTTTTGCTAACTCTCCGACTTTTGCACAGTACTGTACATTTTTTCTCTGACTTAAATGATGCATGTATAATTACTTTTGACCTTGTTCTGCCCTGCCCACTTTTACTTCTTGCTGTTACTGATCTTACGTTTTTTGACCATTTACGGTTAAGCAGGAATTCCATTCATTTCAATGGAGAACAAGAGAAAAGTTTTGCTCGCTTCTAAAATATGTCAATGCACCATTTCTCTGGGCGTCTTGAAAACATTTTTAATGTAACTTAATTATTGTGGAGACTGGCAGCCATATGTAAAAACACACAACTGGAAAAAGGGCCACAGATTACGTCACCAGAATAAGGTTGATATGATAATGCTGCGGTTGTTTGACGCTATTTTTGCTAATTATACGATGTGGACTAAAAGTAAAATCTGAATGTATCAAAGTTTTCTGCAAGAGAGAGAGAGAGAGACTCTGGCTTTTAGTTTTCCCTTCAAAGCATGTACAAACTGCATTCACTCACTTTAGCTTTTTGCTTTGTTAAAACCAGTGCGTAGGAGGACACAACGCATAAAAAAGAAGCTCTCTGGTGCTAATGCTGCTTTCAGTGTTTTATGTAATACTCCAAGACTGAAGTGTTACTTATAGATTGCTGCGTAGTTTGTTGATTAAAAACAATTAAAACATATTTTTTACGTGTGGATTTATTGTCATATTCATAATGTATTGTATACACTCTCCGGCCATACAACTGTAAACATCTTTCTATGAGAACGAACATTTTCCCATTACTGATTTGCCACCAACAATCAACACTAAACCTTCTCATTGTACTTCTATTCTGTTAACATTACATATTTGTCCTGAGGGATATTACTCTCCTGCTGAGCCAATCTGTGAAGCTGCACTGAGGCTTTTCTTTGAGTTAATCTATTATTAATGCATTTTAACTGCTCAATGTGCTGAAATTGGCCCTCGGGAATAAATATGTTTAATTGATTGATAGATTGATTGATTACAGATGCCATGATGAAGAGACAATCTGTAAATGTGCTACAGGTGTTAATAAAAACTATAGTTGAACACATAACACACATATTATATCAGTGGTTAATACAGCTACAGCATCAAATAAAAGTACAAACACAGATGATTAAAGCAGAGTAAATAAAAACAACAGGTTTATTCATCAGTTTAAACGGTAGTGTAGACCTTGTCATAGCAGTCGCTGCAGTAGATCACATGGTTGTGTTCGAACATGGGGATCAGCAGGTCTCCCAGGACTTTTGCGCACACGCCGCACTAAAAATACACAGCACATGAGTACACATTAGGTGACAGTTACATTCGTCTTCACGTACACACACAGTATTGTTTGATGAAAGAAATACTAACCGTGAGACAGTCAGGGTGGAGATACATCGGGGGATAAGAAAATGTAATCTTTATCAGCCCAATAAACTGGTCACAGTGTGAACAAACTTCTTTCCCATCTCTGAGGCAGAAACGATATTGACATTTTAATTTAGATAACAACAAACAACAAAACCAGGAACATTTTAAGTACCTCATAATAAAGTTAGAAGTGGTTTCTTCCTTCTCCACTGAACCTGGTGCGCTACAACATAATACAATATAAGTGAGCAGAAAACTAATCAATTTTACAAAAAGACATTTTAATGACTACATTCTGATAATAATTATACAGCAGCAATGTATTGGGTTTTACGGTGTTATCTTAAAGGTGCACTATGTATCTTTGCCTGGCATGTTCCACAGAATAGCTTTAAACGTATTGATCTTTGTGGAAACAAGCAGGTGATGCCAAGTTACAGTCCAGATCTGCGGAGAGGCGACCCTAAGAATGTGTGTTTTTCAATGCATTTTTTGCAATAAAGCAATTGAATAAATGCAAAACCAGTAAGTTAAATGCCATACTGTGTAACATCATTGTGACATGCACATTCGAAGGTATTCTCAAATTTATAGAAAGCTAAAAAGGTTTGATAATACTTTTCAACTATTTACTAATAACAAAAATGTAACATTGCAAAAAATAATTTCTAGATGAGTTAAAATGTCCTGATTTTGAAATATTAATCTTAATTTCAGATGTTTTGACAAATTAAGATTAGATGAGACAATGTTTTTGATGGAACTATAGATTATTTTACTTGTTTCTGACTTGTTTCAATACATAATTTCTTCTTCTATCTGCCATTGGGTTAAGATCATTTTACTTACCTCACTGGCAAATTTATTTTCATATTTTAAGATAAATTATGTTGTTGTTGATGTTCAGTCAGAAATACCAGCGAAAAACCAATGAAATATGTGCATCACATCAGCAATTAAGTCTCCTCAAATCAAAACTACTCAAATCCAGATATAAATTATAAATTTAAGTTATTGAAAGATAGGCTGAATATATAGATTTATTGCTGTGCACGTACCTGCTGTTTTCCATGGGCTGTTGTTCTCCACTCGAGTTTTTAGGCTCTATCACAGTTTCGTCAGCGGTTGCTTCATTTACGCCTGTTTTTTTGACCGTTCCTTCCTCTTCTTTGCTCTGTTCGCCATTTGGAACAACATCAAGAGCATCACTAATATCAAAATCGTCTTGATTCTCACTGGCCACAGAAGGGACCACAGCTGATGTCTCTTCCATTGGCGCTGTGTTCTTCGGTGGAGCACTTTCCACAACTTCCGCTGCAGAGCTCTCCAGTGAAGACTCGACCATGACAGGCTCTGCTTTAAAAATGTCATCTTGATTAACTTCTGCCAGAGCTGAAGTCTGACTTGGACATTTGGCAGTCGATTGGACACTTTCTGGAGTCTCAATTGATGCTTGTACCTCAACCTTATTCAAATCTTCAACATTTTCTTTAGGAGTTATAACTAAATTTTCTGTAACCATCATTGAATCATCACTTGTTTGTGTTTGAGCTTTTTCTTCAGATGCAATGATTTCCCTAACTGTACTTTCCTCTGCTGTTTTTGCATCTATTACAGTTTCTTTTTCAGGAATTACTGAAATCTCAACTGGATTTTCTGGACTCTCATTGGTTGCTGTTTCATCAGTCACACTGTTAGCATTTTCTGGCTTTTGGTCAACAATTGCTTCTTTAGTTTCAGCCAATACCTCTGCAGTTACACCTTGATCAGCAACATCATCTTGGGCAATAGTATCGTCAACAGCCGTGCCCGTTTCTCCATTTGTAGAAGGTAGACCCTGAGGTTGAACGCCAGAGTCTGCTACAGACACATCGGATGAAACAGCAGCGACGTCTGATGCTTTTTGTTCGGTAACTTCAGCGTTTGTGGTTTCAGACTCTACAATATCAAGCTTTGATGAAGTTGTCTGAGTTTCTGATGGCTCTACGTTATCTTGAGTTACATCTGTTATTGTAGCAGAGACCTCGGGCTCTTTTGGTTCTTCAACAGCCGCCTGACAAACTTTCACTGGTTCCACATCATTTTTAACATTAATTTCACCATTTGCAGCTCCACCCTCTGCAGAATCCTCTTTTGTTGTTTGGGTTTCTTCTGGTTCTGCGTTGTTCTGGAGTACATCGCTCACAATACCAGGGATCTCAGGTTCTTTTGGTACTTCAAAAGTCTCCTCACTAGTTTTCAATGTATCCACATTATTTTCAACACCAACTTCAGCACTTGCGGTTCCAGATGCCTCTTTTGTTGAAGATACGTCTGTTTCTTTAGTTTCTGTGTTGTCTTGGGCTACATTTGCCTCTGATGAAATAGCAGAGACATCAGGCTCTTTTGGGACTTCAGCCTCCTCACTAGCTTCCTCTTTGGTTGGTTCTGCATCATTTTGGACAACAGAAACTTCAGTAGTTGTTGTTTTAGACGCTACAATATCTACCTTTGTAAGAGTTGACAAGGTTTCAGTGGATGAAATGCTGTCTTGAGGTAGATCAGCCACTTCGACAATCTCATCACAATGTTGCCCTGTTACTGGTTCATCATCATTTAAAGCATTTGTATTTCCATTTGGAGCTGTGGCTGCAGAGTCATGTGCATTTTGGTCAGCTTCTGTTTCAGAACTTGAGTTAACATCGGCCTCTTTAGATTCTGACTTTAGAATTGGCTCTACTAAAGAGTCTGATAAAATATCTAATGCATTTGTCTTAGACACCTCTTTAGATTCTGACTTTAGAATTGGCTCTACTAAAGAGTCTGATAAAATATCTAATGCATTTGTCTTAGACACCTCTTTAGATTCTGAATTTAGAATTGGCTCTACTAAAGAGTCTGATAAAATATCTAATGCATTTGTCTTAGAAACCTCTTTAGACTCTGAATTTAGTATTGGCTCTACTAAATTGTCTGATAAAATATCTAATGCATTTGCCTTAGAGACCTCACTGCTATCCTCCTGAGGCGGTGGAGATTTGAACACAGATCCAGCTAATATGTCTGGTACTGTACCGGCTACAGACTCGTCTACCGGTGTTGTATCATTCACATCAACCTTTGTGGAGATCTCTACAGAATCATTTGTCATCGAGGGCTCAACATCCTTCTTCTCCTCTGTAGCTGTTGATGCTGCTGTTGGTTCAGGCGATACAGACTCTGAATGCTTTCCATTTTGTAATCCATTTTCAGAAGTGTCTGGACTGGTTGAGAGGGGGGAAAAGTAATCAAAAAGGCTACTACAGACACAATGTGTATATTCAAAGAAAATTGCTTACTCTTTAGGGCAGGTCAGTTCTTCTGGTGTCTGAGGAGGACTTGTTGCTGATCTAGAAGTTGAACATAATAAAAATTAATATAGTAATTTAAAATAAACCTAATTATTTTAACAGTTATCAACCTAAATATATGGGTAGTTTATGTCAAGTGCATTTTAATTCAATAGCCACTATTTCTGACATTCACACTGAAAGAAAAATCCTTTAGATCTAATGACAAGCTGTAATCCAAAAGAAAAAGCCGGGCTATAAATATTTTCCACGGTACAGTGGACAGTACCACCTAAAACCACATTTTGTTGCTAAACATTCATTTTTCTGAACCGCTTTACCGTGAATAATGTAATCCAGAGCGTCACATGCGCCTAACACTGAAGCTTTATTTTGAAAGGTCACGAGCACAGACTCCATGTTGGTTTTGTTACTTCCGGTCAAAACATCCACGCTTCAACACGAGTCTATGCACGAGACACATGTACAACCATGGAACTATTAAAGACCCGTTTTTAATCCACCATGCAATAGAAAACTAAACTGAACACCATTAAGAAGAATAAAAAGGAGAACGGAACGTGAAAGTTAAATTGATGGTTTCAATGGGAACAATTATGTTAACAACTATGTAAGAAACCCAGTTAAATGAACTGCCCTGCTGTAAATGGACTGAAGAAGAAGGACCAGCAGACCAAAAGTAAAATAGTGAGTTTTGTGGTGCATATAGTTTTTATTATAAAGCATTTCACCAAAACAGTTTGGTTACATTTAAAGTGTAGTGTATATGTTCCTCTGAGTGTTGATTGGTTGATCATAAAACATGATATGATTATTGTAGAGTTTCACACATTTAATAATTGTGCAGATGACTCATTCTGAATGTATGCACATCTATTATTAATGTATGCCTGTTCTCTGTCTCCCCAGACAAAACCATGCCATCCAGAAGTCATTTGGACAAAATTGGAAGAACAAAGAAGAAGAGATGGACCGAGGAGGCCATGGAGCGTGCGCTGATTGAGGTGAAATCAGGGCGGTGTACGGTTAGGCAGGCCGCAAAGGAGTTTGGAGTGCCTAAGTCATCACTGGGGGACAGAGTGAGCGGGCGAGTGACTCCAGGGAGCCGCAGTGGACCTGCCCAGCTCATAACGTCTGCTGATGAGGAGCTGTTGGTGGAGTTTTCCTTGTACATGGCCCGCCATGGATTTCCACTCACCAAGCAACAGCTGGTGTCTTTCGCTTCATCGATTTATAGGCGGCAGCACCGGAGGGTGGCCTTCTCCAAATTAGGCCAAACCTGGTGGCTCAACTTCAGAAAACGGCAAGAGAAGAATCTAAGCATTCAGCCATCAGAGAGTGTGGTCCGAGGGAGGACGATGTGTGTGAGGAAAGAGGCAGTGGATCAGTTTTACCATTTACTGAGCTCGGTGGTGACCTCTCACGGACTAATAGACAAACCACATCAAATCTTTAACTGTAGTGAGATGAGTTTTGAGCTCGGCAGGAAAAGGCTGTCTCTGCCTAAATCCAGTCTGGGATATAAGCCAATGCCTGGCTCCAGGGACCACATTTCTGTCCTGGCTTGTTTTAGTGCAGCTGGAGAGGACGTCCCACCATTTGTTATCTACTCAAAGGCCTATCCCAGTGGTGTGTGCTATAAAAGCCAGGGACCTCCTGGTGCTCTGTATGGATTGTCTGAATCAGGTTGCATCAGCACTGAACTCTTCAGGAGATGGTTTCTCAAACACTTCCTTCTTCAGGGGCCAAAAGAGCGTCCCTTGATTCTGATTTTTGATGGACACAAGTCCCCTGTGAGTCTGGAGGTGGTAGAAGCAGCTCGTAAAGAGGACGTCGTACTGCTGTGTCTTCCACCTAACTGCTCTCACATCCTGCAGCCACTCGACGTGGGACTCTTTGTGCTACTAAAGCAGCGTTTTGCTGCTCTCCTGGGCAGCACTACTACAACTGATATTCACTTTAATGTTAGTAAAAAGGAATTCTCTTGTGTTTTTAAAAGCACATATCAGATCGCCAAGGAGGAGGATGGAATCAGGATTATAAAAGAAGGTTTTCAGAGCTGTGGACTTTACCCTCTTCCAAGCCACTATGCAGTCAGAGAGAACTCTGATTTGTCAGGGCACAACTTAGTAACTGAATGTGACGTCTTGTCCGTGTCTCCACATGAGGAGGTGGTAGGGGACATTACAGAGGCTGGGTCCCTCTCTTAGCTCCTCGCCACTCTCTCCATTAACTGTGTAATTTAATAAGAGCAAAGCTGAATGAAACGAGCTAGTTGATTTACTTTGAAATAGTGAATGGGTTTACACTCCTACTTGTGTATGTATCCCGCGTCCCCAGCCTCCCCTGCAGCATGTTCTGTTTGTCAGCTGGCCAGAGAGGCGACTGTGTTAATATTAATTGCATGCCAGCACAGCTTTGTATTAGTAAGCAAGGCTGTACTATTCATTTAAATACTGTTACTACTGGGCTCTGGCTTCAAAACCCAGTATCATTGAAAAGGATTGATCAAGGATTTCCCCCCCACTTTTTTCCCACATTAAGTTATCCTTACTGCATAAACTAAAGTGACCTTCTCTGGCAAAGCTTCGCTTTAGGAATCCTTATGCTGTTTGGCAAAAATCTCACATCTACACAATAATCAATAAAATCTAACAGCACATCTGTCCCTTGTCTTATTTTAAAACAACAGCCAGCTCCCAGCTATGTTATATTTTATGATGAGTAATAATTTGAAAAATATTTTGACAGGCACAGCAAAACATTTACATTTTAGAAATAGTTGTCAAATTACTCATCACCAGAGTTTAGAGTTAAGCATTGAATTAATTATTTATTTGGTTATAAATATGCAGATTATGTGCTATAATAATTTCTGTAGAGAAGGTATACTTTTAAAGGTTTCTTCTTCTTGTATGATTAATGATAGTATTTTGAACTCTATGCAGTATACAGGGAAGGGTTTGTCTTAATCATTGAATTCCTAAGGAGACATGATTGAGCTGCAGTACACATGCCTGCCCACCTCAGCCTCTTACTTCTGTTTTTCAACAGTTTGACAAATGTCTCTCTCCCATTTTACCCCTTGTTTCTCTGTTGGTGTTCTTTGCATGAATAAAGGTATTGGCTATTTTGCTGCTCAAATGTGTCTGTAATAATAATGTAATCATTTATTATGTGTGTCTGTATCATACGCTTCTCAGAGTCTGTGATGTAACACCGGTGCAACAACTGTGGGTGAGAAAAGTACTGTAGGTCTTGATAAAAGAAAACTTGCTAATATTTACATACCAATCAACATAATTTAGTTTCCTTAATCCTAGAGTTTTTTAGTTTGTGTTGTTCCAATCAGTTAAAACTATTCTCTGTATTTTCATTTGGAATTCACAGAAGTCCCTTTTGGAGGCAATTACACAGATGTTGAAGGAGCTGCTTGAGGCCCGAGGGAGAAATTCAAAGGGTTTGTATTCAGACAGTGGTGCACCTGTTAAAGCACAGGTCAGCCCGCAGCACCAAAGGCTGTTAAGAATGCAGCAGAGCCAGCCCAGAATTAACTTAATGTTTATGCATGCACCCACCGCACGAAGGAATTTGTACCTGCAGGAAGTGTGCCTTTTTTTTTTTTTTAGAAACTAACTACAAAGAAATGTGCGTGACAAGTTTATTTTTGACTCTCTACCAGTAGCTTAACTTCTGCTGACTTTTTAAAGGTACACTATGTAACTTTTCTTTTGGAGCATCTGCCGCCTGCTAGTTTCCATGGAGATGTTATTGCTTTTGCCTGTTATTTATCTCCATGGAGACAAGCAGGTTACCAGGCCAAGTTGTAGGTAAAATCTGTCCAGAGGTGAGTCCGTTGACAGTTATTATTTTGAGCAGTAAAACACCTGTAAGTTATTAAATGCAGAATAGTTGTGTTTACTGCCAAAAACAAATGCAAACAAATTATGACAAGCATGTGGCGAAACCTCCACCGGAGAAGTTACATTATGTACCTTTAACAGACTGATGTGTTTTGTAACTGGTTTCTCTTCATGTCTGTTGTAAAAATGTTAAGTATGTAATATACAAAGTACAGTGACAGCTAAAATAGATTTATAGTCAGGAGTTTTGGACACATTTATACTGCATCTGCAATCAAATTCACAACATTTTTTAATACTGGAGGCTCTTGCATTCTGTATATATATTTTTTAATTCTTTATAAGTTTTAAATTACAATGATGGGTACATATGTGTACAAAAGTATGTACATAATTCACCTTCCCTTCCTTGCAACATAAACCACAGAACTGTTGTACATTGGGCCTAATGTAGATTAGTATATTCAACCCACTTTTCCCAACATGACATAAACCAGACAAGCTTGTTGTTTCCCCATTTGCCGTTATCTCTTTCATTTTATGTGCTCTTGCATTCATAACATTGTTATTTCCAAAGTTTTTCTGAAATTGTTCATGATGTTTTGCAACTAAAACAGCAGTGTTACAAACTTAATGTTTTTTGCTCACAGCACTTACTCAAACTTCTTGGCCGTCATCAACACGTATGAGACCTGTCTCAATGAAGGTGATGTTTCTCCCTCTGCAAGCTCTGTGCTGTAAACACCAGTGAAGATGTGTAAGTGTGTTGCACAAAAGCAAACATGATACATCAGGATAAATACTTGTCATTCTCGATGGTTAAATCTAAACAAACCTCTCTTTTCCATCTTGTGCTTTAGTTCTCTTCATTTTCTGGATCCAGCTCAGATCACTTTTGATTGGTGTTCGTACTTTAGTGGTTTGAAGCACCTTCTCTCTGTCAACGTCTGCGCTCAGTTTTGTTTTGTTTTTAAATCAGCGCACACATCCAAACTGGTGATGACATTTCATTTATTTGAAATTTACTTTACCTTGTGACATGATGCAGTCTTTAAATGTGGCCTTTGTAAAAATATCAAAGAGAAAAATGAATGTGATTAGTTAGAAACCTTATACATTTTTTATTTAGTCTTTCCTTCCTGCACAGTGGGTATTTCCATATTTGCTAGTTACTTCAAACTTGTTATGTAACATTTTCTAATTTATTGTTTGAAATACTGTGATTGAACAACCTGTTTCTATTGGCATATTCATTGATTATACATTATACATAAATATTTCCATTGCCATTTCATATTAATTATAAAATAGATCCACCTCATGAGCCCACTGCGCAGATGTGAACTTGATGCACTAAAATACATTACAAATATAAGAGTTTGTTTATAACTGTTCTTTTTAACATGGTTATCTTCTCCATTAGCAAATGCCTTCATAGTATATGACTGAGGCAGAATGTTTACTTATACATGACCATCATTTTTGTATTCTGCATGTGGCTTTTAACATTCTGACCCACACTTAGCATATTAATCTTGTATTATTAATCTTCCTGGAACTTTGCCAGCACCAATTAACCGGGTCACATTCATTATGCTTAGTAGATGAAAGCCATTCCAGCTTGGTAATGAGCCCCCAGCTTGCATAGCAGATGAACAGGAAATCTAAGAAGCATTGTAAAGTCCATCTAATTGCATTCTCACCTCTAGTCAGCTGTTTTAGCGCTGTGTGTCAGGTCCTCACAGTCCCCTCTCCAGCTCTGAAATAGCCCAGATTGGATGCATGTTTTGTGACTTTAACCAAAAGTCCTCCTCCACCCCCTCCTCTCCTGTCAGCTTCCTCCCTGTTAGGTGTGAAGCACCTGGATGCTGCTGCGCAGGTTCATCGAGTGGGTGGGTGTCCTGTTCTCAGAGACAGAGTGGGCAGACAGGTGCCACTGATGCATAGTTTAATGCTGCCTTAAGTGTGAAATGACACATTCTGAAGTTGGGCTTCAGCCAAAACCTGCTTCTTTTGCACAAATGATTTTCTCTGCTTCTCTACATTGTGTGAAAACATTTCACTGCTTAAACCAGACCTGGATTGTACTTAGTGTTCTATGTAATACTGGATTATGTTTTTGCTATTCTGAAAGAAAAGTGGCCCATCACCAAAAAAGTTCTTTGAGTGAAGGTGGTCAGAATTTATAACATGTAATTTATCCATCTACTTACTAGTGATGGTACAATTCCCATCCTGATATTCTGTAAAATAGAAAAATACATCCTTATTTTCAAATTCCTCTTTTGACAGTATGTTGTTGCTTGATTAAACAACAGATGTCAGCTACCTACAATATTTATGAGTGGTGTATTAACAAAGACTGAGTAACATAAAATAATAATAATAATAATAATAATAACTTCCACCTGGCCTCTACCATTTAACACAATTTTCTTCCTCCAAAGTGTAAACCACATGGTTTTTCTGACCAGAACACTGACCAATAAAAATGACTGAATCTTGATCTTGATTAAAGTGCAGTTGCACAGCCCTAGAAGTGTGCATTTACATAGAAAAACATACACATTGTAACATAATACATTCAATGTTCCTTAAATCTTTGGTTAATGTGAGTTAAATGTGAGTATAAAATAGTACAGTCTGCTCTATATTTGATTAACAAAAGCTACACCTTTCTTATTGGCGCAGCATTGTGCATGTTTCTATAAATTCAGAAAAAAAAAAAAAAGAAAACAAACTTTCTGATACCGTCTGTGCCACAGTCTAAGCAGTGTCCCTGCATCATTGCAAACCATAAACACACGGGGAACACAATGTGGACGTATGGGTGCATTTTTTTCTTCTTGGAATGAAGAATGTGAAAACCCTATAGATCAAAGTGTTGTACTAACAAAGTGACAGGGCCGTGCATTTGACATATCTGTCCTTGTCTTCAAAATGTGAAGTATGTACGTGTTACAGAAATGTAAACACCAGGGAAGAACACAATGTAACACAAGATAAGACATATAGGTCACGTACAGCAGGAACTGGTACCTAAATATTGAGACACAATGACTTTTCATAGGCTTTAGTGATTGTTTTCAACACCCTACAATAGGTAAAAAATATGGATTTATCAAAAGAGCATATTAAAGCACAAAGTATATACTATATTCATGACAGTTATCTGTTATAGGCGACATTTTGAGGACTATTAACTATTCAAAAGATAGAATATTTTGATTTAAATTATTAATTGCTATGTCAAAGGCACTTAAGGTGAGACACAACAGGTGAACAGGTAAAAAATCTTAAATTTAAAGATATCAATTTGAAACTTCCCCTGTAGTTTAGTCAAATAAATCTAAGAAAACATATTACATGTTTTTCATCATTTTATATTTTCATACAGAAACGAGGTATTTTAGGTGTAAAAACGGCCAGACTTACACATATTTGGGACATATAACTCTGAAAAATGGATACCAGATTTAAATGTCTTAGTTCATTCTGTACACATACTTTACAGAGGGGATTTTGGATTTCTTATTTAGTTTTTGAGTGAACTAGATTTGACTGAAAATTTTCTTTTAAAAAACAGTTTTGCCTGTAATGTCTCGCCTTAATGTTCCTCATTCAGAAGCCCATCGACTATTATGAGCTTTGAAACAGTACTGTATTATGCCCCCTATCGTATTTACCATGGAACTGCAGGGCTACCTCATACCCAGGAAGTGACGTTAATGTTTAGAACAACACTTCCGGTTACCGTGTTGTAGCGGCTGCTTGGTATGTCTTCTAACTTCTAAATACTATATTTTACTTTTTATTCGTCCTAAAGTGCCCATATAACTTATTATTGCTAACCAAAGCGTCAATCGTTTCTTTCCATTAGGAGTTGAGGTGATATTCTTGCACAGACATCTTCATTGTAAGCGCTTGTTAGCAACTTAGCTTGTTAGCCTTTTTCCTCTTAGTTTAATTTTTAAAAACAGAAATACTTTTACATTGTAGCACACACAAAATCAATTCTGTTATTACGCCATCGCATTCAATTGCTAATTGTGACTTGGTGAATTAGCTCTTGCGTTTAGCTTCTGTAGTAATATTTAGTTGGTGAAAAAACATACAATATTAGGTTGATAAAATCTGTCACGGTGTCGTGTGGGTATAATTTGTGTTGTATTATATTATGATAACAGTATGATATAGTGTATGTTTATTTATACTCTGTGTGTTGACTTTAGAGCCATCCACGATGACCACAGCTGCCAGGCCCACGTTTGAGCCCGCGCGAGGAGGCAGAGGCAAAGGAGAGGGAGACCTCAGTGCTCTGTCCAAGCAATACTCCAGCAGAGATCTACCAGGACATACCAAGATCAAATACAGGTTTGTTGAGGACTTTGCTGACATTACATTTGCATGTCCTATAATTGTAATATAATGCAATATATTTTTATACAGACAACCCACTCAGGATGCCCCAGAGGAGGTCCGTGCCCGTGATTTCCGCAGGGAGCTGGAAGAAAGGGAGCGGGTGGCAGCACGTGAGAAAACCAGGGAGAGAGGACCAAGAGGTCAGATTCTCCTCTTCACCTGAAAAGATGTTAAAAAAATTCAACAACAATTGATTAATAGTGACTTTTATTTCAACACTTCTCAGAGCACACAACATCATCTTCATCCTCAAAGCGACTGAGGCTGGATCAAATCCCTGCAGCGAACCTTGATGCAGATGACCCTCTTACTGATGTAAGACTATATTGTGGCTGCATTCATCAAAGTAATGAAAAATGTGTTTTTGTTTATATAAATCTTTGTTACTTGTTTTAGGATGAGGAAGATGAGGACTCTGAGGAGGACAGTGATGATGATGACACTGCAGCACTTTTGGCTGAGCTGGAGAAAATAAAGAAAGAGCGTGCTGAGGAACAAGAGCGCAAGGTGAGGCAGCTTTTCAATTAATAAAAATAGAGCACTTATTTTACTTATTTAGTTTCAATTGTTGTTTTTTTTGTAGGAGCGTGAGCAAAAGGCTGAAGAGGAGAGGATCCGAATGGAAAACATCTTGAGTGGGAATCCACTGATTAACTTAGCAGGACAACAGCAACAACAACAACAACAGCCGAACACTCAGATCCAGAGCGCATTCAAAGTCAAAAGGAGGTAAAATATCACCTTATTGTGGAAATGATATAAATCGTGTTTGTAGATGAATTTCTTAAGACATGGATATATCTTTCAGGTGGGATGATGATGTTGTTTTCAAGAATTGTGCCAAAGGAGTGGATGAGGCTCGGAAGGAAAAACGTTTTGTAAATGACACCCTGCGTTCTGAGTTTCACAAAAAATTTATGGAGAAATATGTTAAATAACATTTCTGTTTGTTTATTTTGCTTCTAACGCTGACATAATACTGGTTTGTTGTAAATACATAATAAATACAATTGTCCTTTTTCCATTTGTAAAACATCTAATAAACATTAGTTAATGTTTAATGGGTTTTATATTTTTGTTATTTAACCATTTTGTATCCATATCATAACACATCTAGACTTGTATTATGTTATCTATCATATTTATTCATAATTAATGAATATTGATTTTAAAGTGTGTATGAAAATGTTTTAAGCCTTGATGACGATTTGAAACCATCAAATCTAAACGTCCTGCAGGTAACACGATGCATGTGGGCTGGGCAGTCTATGTGTGAACTCAAATGTCAATTTAAACCTAGATGTCGCTCGTAAAATTAGATATAATTTTAAATGTATATCATGTATGTATAATGTATGTTAATGCGCATATACATTTGTATTCTACCAGCAGGAATTCAAGCAGGAATAGCAGTAGTAAGACCAAATGCGTAATAGATGTTATTAGAGTCAGTGATCAGTAGAGGGCGCCATCCTAAACAATAATCCCCTTGTTTGAGGGATTGGGAGGCAGCTAGGAAAAGATGGCAGCTCCCTTTTGTTTGTGCGGAATTTCTTTACTCCGAAAAGGGCTTTAAGTAGACTTATTTGCGCTTACATCTCTCTTTATGCGTGTTAAAGGGTGAATGTGTATTGTACAAACTTTTAAACAAAAAAAAACATGGAGAAAAGTGGAAGTATTGACAGTTTGGGCTCGAAGCGCTCCTCTTCTCGTCAACCCAGCGTTGATTCATTATCCAGGTAAATGACCATCACATCCGAGTGTGTTTAAAAAGTTTATTTTTAGCTTTAGAACTATGTTATTACTGCTTTGTTGCGTGAGAAAATAATTTTAGTCAAAAATGACTTGCACAAATCAAGGTTGCATTCGCAAGATGTGGCGTAGATATGGCGACAAATAATTTTACGCACTGCTTGTTTATCGCCTTTGAAATCACAACAATAGCAATCTCAACATGTGCCATTTCTCAAATGTTATATTAGTTATGTATTTGTTGCCTCTAGTTCTTCCACATCCCGCTCTGATCGCTCTGCCCAGGTCAAGCCCTCTGCCATGTCCTCTGAGTCCACATCCACGGAGTTGTCCCCAGAACTCAGGGTCAGTATCAGTGCAAATCTCTCAATTGCAATGTATTACGGTTCCTAATTCTAAGTCTGTTTGTGTGATTTAGGTGAAACCCAAAGCTACTGCAAAGGTTTGGATGTAATGATAGCTGTGATTCACTTTGTACATTGTTTTGAATAATTTCCTGGTTCTGATCCTTTTAGCACATCCCCAGAGAGTCAGACAAACAGGAGCCTCAACTTCTTCCAAAGGAAACGGTTCAAGACGTGGGTAAGTTTTCCCTGTACTTATGAATCAATGTATAATTACTGTTACTAAAAGAAATATTTTTGTAGCAAAAGATGTCACCTACTTCTGCCCGTTCATTGGAGCCATAAGGGGAACCGTGATTGTCACCAACTACAGACTGTTCTTTAAGTGCATGGACAGAGTGTGTTTTGTTTGTTTTCTTCTAACAGTTTACTACACTTCACATTTGATGGTCCCATGGCTTACTTTGAGTACATTTTGTAGGAACCTGCATTTGTGTTGGACCTGCCTCTTGGTGTTGTGAGTCGGGTGGAGAAGATTGGGAATGCCTCGACCCGTGGGGACGTATCATATGGGATTATATGCAAGGTGGGGTTAAAGAGAGTCCAGATTTTCAAAGTATTTTAAAGTATGGAGTAGTATGGTATTACCAAGTAACTTAAAAACTTTTTTAAATATGTATATAATTTGTTGTTTCTGGCTGTGTAGGATATGCGTAATCTCCGTTTTGCACACAAGCAGATGGATGACACTCTCAGGAAGTCCATTTTTGAGGTGCTGATGAAATTTGCGTTTCCTGTTTCCAATGGACTGGTGAGTGTTTTAGCCACACTGGCTTCTGCTTCATCTTTTTTCCAAACATGAGTTAAAAACTGTGTCTAATGTTTTCGATAGCCAATATTTGCCCTTCAGTATGGACAAGTGTTTCCTGAAAATGGATGGAAGGTGTACGATGCATTTGCTGAGTACAAAAGACAGGTACATTAAATGACATACTCTTCATTTAAAATGTAACATCTATTTACATACCCATTATTGAGTTAGCGGTTTGTTTATAGGGTATTCCAAATGAAAGCTGGAGAATAACAAAAGTAAATGACCACTATGAAGTCTGTGACACCTATCCATCAACACTGGCTGTGCCTGTCAATATGCCAGACGAGGAACTAAAGAGGGTGGCGGCCTTCAGGGCTAAAGGAAGAATTCCTGTGAGTAACACTCCAGGATACATTTATTTTATGTTTTTGTCAGCCATGCAGTGTATGTAACTGTGTTGCATGATATTTGTGTAGGTTTTGTCTTGGATTCATCCAGAGAGTCAGGCTACAATCACACGATGCAGTCAGCCTATGGTTGGTGTGAATGGCAAACGCAGTAAAGAAGATGAGAAGTACCTCCAAGCCATAATGGATGCAAATGCCCAGTCTCATAAGCTCTTCATTTTTGATGCCAGGCCCAGTGTCAACGCTGCTGCCAACAAGGTTTGTATATTAACTTGGCAAAACGTTTAGATCATTTAAATATTTTGTGATATAGCTGCAAGCACAGACTTTAAACACCTCAGTCACATGAGATTTACCTACCTCTTTCTCCAGATGAAAGGTGGTGGATATGAAAGTGAGGATGCTTACCAGAACGCTGAACTTGTCTTTTTGGACATTCATAATATTCACGTTATGAGAGAGTCTCTTCGTAAACTTAAGGATGTGGTTTATCCGAACATTGAGGACTCCCACTGGCTTTCCAATCTGGAATCAACTCACTGGCTAGAACACATCAAGGTAATGCACAACTCACTAAACTTTCTCACTCTTATTCTTCCAACTGTTTCTTGTGCATTCTTTCATTAGCTGATAATGGCTGGAGCGTTGCGAATTGCTGACAAAGTTGAATCTGGAAAAACGTCAGTAGTGGTTCACTGCAGTGATGGTTGGGACCGCACAGGTCAGCTCACATCTTTGGCCATGCTGATGCTTGATGGCTATTACCGAACCATCCGTGGATTTGAGGTGCTGCTTGAAAAAGAGTGGCTCAGTTTTGGTCATCGTTTCCAGATGGTAAGTCATTATTTATAAGGCGTTTTTTTTTTTCTTCTTCTTCATCCAGTTGACATGTTGATCATTTTCCTGTAGCGCATTGGTCATGGAGATAAAAACCACACTGATGCTGACCGCTCACCTGTTTTTATCCAGTTTATTGACTGTGTCTGGCAGCTCACTCGACAGGTTAGCTTATTTATATTTACCACCATGTACCACAGATGACCCCTATACAATTAATATGTTATTTAAATCTGTCTTTAGTTTCCTGCAGCTTTTGAGTTTAATGAATATTTCCTGGTGACTATTTTGGATCATCTGTATAGCTGTCTTTTTGGTACATTTTTGTGCAACAGTGAACAACAGAGAATGAAAGAAGTGAGTTTTCAATTTAGGTTATTATTCTTTATTTTCACTCATACTAAAAAGATAATTACTTAACTTTTATTTCACAGGAGATTCCCAAGAGAACTGTGTCCTTGTGGTCTTATGTAAACAGCCAACTGGATGATTTCACAAATCCACTGTACGTGAACTACTCCAATCATGTGTTGTTTCCTGTTGTCAGCCTGCGCCACCTAGAGCTTTGGGTTGGTTACTACATTCGCTGGAATCCTCGGATGAGACCACAGGTAATTCTGGGCAAAAAATTAACTGCTCTGAGTGCTCTAAAAAAATCAAAGCTTTTTTTTTCCAGGAACCAGTTCATCAGCGCTACAAGGAGCTGTTGGCAAAGCGCGCTGAACTGCAGCGGCGGGTGGAGGAGCTTCAGCGTGAGGTGACCAATCGCTCTGCTTCATCCTCTTCAGAACAACCAGGGTCTCCAACACGCTCCATCACACCTGTGCAGACTTTTGTTTGACAACGCTTGACCCTCAGGACTGGGTTCACTTTACATGTAGAAGGTGCTGCTCTAAGTTTCATTACACCACATCTTGGACTGCATCAGTGAGTACTAGGATGTGCGATGAAGCAGCCTTAAGCTTACAACAGGACTGAACCTGTCTCGGAGCCATATTGCACATAGTGATACAACTGCATTACACTCAAACAAGGTTTTAACCAGTGTTAATTTTGGAAGAATTATTAAATATTGAACTGTATAACAATAGATTTTACGGCATTCCTCTAAATTGCTAATAGATGCTATTTATAAGTCAAAGCCAATGAATCTGCTTCCAGAAACATACGTTGTAGATTAAGGACGGTGATATTGTGCAAGTTCTAATTGTAATCACAAGCTTTAGTTCAGTGACCAAATATTGTGTGCTTAGTATCAGCTAGGACATTCCCTGTTCAAGTGTTTTGGTTTTTGTAGGGCCCATTTCATAGTTGCTATTTGCCTTCTGGTTGTTTATGACTTTCAGCTGCAAAGAATATAGGTAATAGCTTTTGTTTTTCTGTGTCAGTTTGTTTTTAAACTATGCAATAGAGCAAGTGTCTTAACAAGAGGTCTATTGACACTGTGCACAAGGTGGCATTTGGTCTGTTTATTTTTTTAAATGGCTAGCTCAGTACTTCCTATCTAATTCATTTCTATGGGGTTTGGTCCAGTCACTCTGAAATGAATAAATCCTGACAGATTGTGCAGTGAACAGTGAGTTGTTCTGGGTTAACATGAAACATGTTAAAGACTTGACAAAACAAGTGAATACTTCACCAAAGGACACTTATGGGTTTATAAAGGGACATGTTTGTGTCTCAATGCTAACGCTAATGCAGTACAATTTGAAAGTAAACAACCCAACTGACGTTCTGTGCACAGTCAATTGCAAGGGTGTCCAAACCAGAGGAACACATATTGAAACATTTGACTCAGAGGGCCACAGATCTGTGGTCAATAATATGAATCATTCAGATAGGTGTGTTTAACATAATTAGGACAGGTAAAGGTCGTGATGGTAGAAATATGGCTTAAATGGTTCAGTAGGGGGCCTGAGGGATGCGTTTGGACACCCTTGGTCCATTGAATGTAGATTAGATGTGCCTTAAAGGTCAAATAAATTAAAATTAAACAAATTCTGAATTCTTATTGTGTATTTGTATTTCTGTCTGTAAAATGTAAGACATGCAAAAGCTAATTTGCACAGAACCATAATACATGTTTATGCTACTAAGTGGTGGTGATGAACTTTTTCAATACTTGGTTGCATCTCAACAGATAATTTTATAAATCCATGATCTCAACAGGGATGGATCGCTCCACACAAGTATTCAGCTATTACATTAACCGTTTTGTTTACAAACATTACTCTGAAATCACGTCGTTGATTGGCTCGCTTGATTTAAACTTAAAACCGATAATCCCGCGTAGACATGAAGTATCGCGATACTTTTCAGTTCTAATGGAGAGCGTCGGCAACTTCCGGTTACATGACGACGACGCCGATACAAAAAGAAGAAAACAGGAATATACCATTCTTGGCGAGAATAGTGAAAACTATACTCTAATCTGAGCTACCTGTATTGTTTATCATCGAGTGACAGTAAATATGCCGTGCATGTGTTGTTGGATTCGCGGTACAGCGTAAAATGCCGTAGAGGTCATAGATATTTGGAGTTTATTGTTCTTCGGCATCTATTTCTGTTCAGCGCTCCACCGCTTAGCCCATAGAGCTAACGCTAGCTAATGTTAGCCCTGGATGCCAACACTGTGTTCTCGATTAGTGAAGGCCGGGAAAGAAAACAGTGTTGTTAATCTGCTCAGTTAGAGTTAGGCCATTTTAGCTCTGTGACATCAGTTTGAAAGGATGGCTACGTCGGCGCTTTACGCCTGTACCAAGTGTAACCAGCGGTATCCCTTTGAGGAGCTGTCTCAAGGCCAGCAGCTGTGCAAGGTGTGGAACTGTGATTGTTTATGTGTGTCTTGTGGTATTTGATCGTGAAAGTACAAACTGTATGCCACGCCAATGTCGATTTTGTTGTCTGACATCCATGTGTGATTTGGGTGGGTTAGCCGTGCTGCTATTATGTAACACAGTTGGATGTTGTACAAAGTACCGTCTATTACTCAACAGTGTAACATCAGATTCAGTAGCTTAATTGAGCTAGATAAGCGCCTTTACTGACGCATGTGTTGTTACAAATGTTCCAACTGATGCTGTTTGCTCTTTACAACTTGTTGAAGATAGAGCGACAGAGTTGACCTATATTGATGGCTATAAAGTCTTCATTTTTGTTGATTTTTATCGGTAGTTCTCAGTACACCTGTTTATTTTTTCCATGTATTAAAACGACTGATTTTGATTTCACAGGAGTGCCGCATTGCACACCCAATTGTCAAATGCACATACTGCAGATCAGAGTTTCAACAAGAAAGGTGAGAATAAATTAGTACGTTGGTTTTCTTTAATGCTAGCCATTACTACTAAACACATTTTTTCTATTATTTTCAGTAAAACAAATACTATCTGTAAGAAGTGTGCACAGAATGTCAAACAATTTGGAACAGTAAGTTGTTTTTTTTCTCTCTCTAAAGTCTGTAGTGTTCTTCACTCTATGCTTCACTCTGTGCTTTGCTCTTTCCAGCCCAAACCCTGCCAGTACTGTAATATTATTGCTGCCTTTATTGGGACCAAGTGTCAGCGATGTACAAACTCAGAGAAGAAATATGGACCTCCTCAAACCTGTGAGCAGTGCAAACAACAATGTGCATTTGATCGTAAAGAGGAAGGCAGAAGAAAGGTGCTCACTTGCTAGCGTTACTTTTTTCAACTCTAAATGTAATAGGTAATAAAATTAACTTGTATGTGGCTTTTACATGTCAAAGGTGGATGGTAAACTGCTCTGCTGGCTGTGTACTCTGTCGTACCGACGTGTTCTGCAGAAGACTAAGGAACAAAGGAAAGGTTTCGGCTCATCTAATTCTTCCTCCCTCAATGAGAAGGACCACCACTCTAGATCACATCATCATCACCACCACCACCACCAACACAGGCACAGCAGCTCCCACCACAAGTATGGTTTTTATTATCACCCTCCAAGACTTTACTGCATTGTGAACAGTATTGTATATAGCCCTCTAATGGTGCACTTTTCTATTCAGGCTGAGTGGGAGTTTGAGCCCTGAACAGGAGCAGGGACTGTGGAAGCAAAGGTAACTTTTCACACAACCATTGTTTCTACTTTTATGAAAGGGTTGAAACAAACGTCTTTCAAGCAAATGGTTGAAACGGTTCCTAGCAAGCATGCATCCTGCTGGTCACAAGCTCAACCATTAAAAATAAAATTTATTGAATGTTGGCACATTGTTCCGAAGTGGGCAGGGATTCTTAATTAATGCTTAATAACCTGTCATCACCAAGTTTTCAGACAGATGACACACTTTTTGGTGGCATAACAGTGATGTTTCACTCAAGAAAAAAGAATGTACTGTTGCTGCTAAATTGTTGCAGAGTACTGTCAAATCCTGATTGAGAAATGTCTGACAAGCCAAACTGGTTTGATGAGAACAAAAAAAATAATTCAAGGACCACTTCTTTCAATGGTTGTGTAAAGATTATTCTACAGTATATGTTTGATTGAGGTATCTCCTAATAATTCCATTTTGAAATGCTTATAGTTTCAGACTGGATTCTATGATAACAATTTGTAATGAGATGCTGTTTAGTTAGACTGTATTTTTTGTTACAGTAACACTTTACACACTATAGGAGAAGTACTAAATCTTTGGACTTTGTTATGAACGTTGGTTTTCTTATGTCCTTTGCAGCCATAAATCATCTTCAATCCAAAAAGAGACTCCAAAGAAGAAACCAAAGCTTGAGTTGAAGCCATCTAATGGTGACAGGTAAATTCCTTTTCTGGTTGTCATTTTGTTGTATTCTCCTTTCATTTCACATTTCCCATTTTTTATTTATATTCAATAGCAGTTCAATCACTCAGTCCATGGATTCTGGTGGAACAGACAACTTCATCCTCATTAGTCAGCTCAAAGAGGAAGTGATGTCACTGAAAAGACTTTTACAGCAAAGGGATCAGACTATACTGGAAAAAGACAGAAAGGCAAGGGATCTACAGTAGTAGCACATCTGTCAGCAATCCTAGCTGATTTAATACTAACAGTTGTATCTAAATCTTCTCCTTAAAGCTCACAGAGCTCAAGGCTGACTTTCAGTATCAGGAGTCCAACATGAGAGTCAAGATGAACCAAATGGAGAAATCACACAAAGAAGCAATGGAACAACAACAGGTAATTCAATATTTAACACAAACCACCATGCACTGTTGTAATTGTTATTAAATGTCAAATTAATGTTTTCTTAGGCCAAAAACCGAGAGCTGATGAAGCAGGTAGCAGCCCTTTCGAAAGGAAAAAAGTTTGATCGAACAGGAAGCTCACTACTGCTGCCCTAACACCTGATGAGCAGTGGTTAACAGAGAATGTCTTCATTGCTTAAACAATGAAAGTCCTTTGTTTCCACATTGCTCCCACTATTGTGCTTTTATTTGGTAAAACCATGTTGTACATGGATAATCAATTGTTAAAAAAGATCAAATGTCAACTTATTTTAGATAATGTATGGTGAGTTTTCCACTGGATTGCGGAATGCGACTTTTTGAGGAGGGGAGGATTGAACCCTTATTTTTAACACTGCCGGATGCCCGGGCCAAAAATGCATGAATTGCATATGTGGATGGCATTCTGATAACTCCCATGTATCCACTTAGTTTTTATGGATGTCAGGCTTATCTTATTTATTCAAACGTATTTCGTAGCTTTTTTATTTCCTAATAAGAGAAGGTCCTACATTTTGGGGAGTTCATAAATGGTCATTTAGTTATATTTTTTTAAATGGGACATGATTGTGAAAGACAAGCTGTTGTAAGGATATGTGCAACTTATCTATGTATGCAAATTTGGTTGCCCAGTGAGCTGCTGCTCTACTGTAGAGAACACTCAACACAAACCAATGGACATTTACAATGGTTGTCAGAACGAACAACTCTGGCTGCCTCATCTCACTGTGTGACAGCTGTAGTGCATTGCTGTTTCTCTTTAGTGGAACGATTGTCATATTGCATGATTTTACTGCCAGATACCGGTTGGCATTGTGGTCAAACCTTTTACTTGTTTCCCTTTTTTATTTAGTTTTTTCTAAAAAAAAGTAAACATATTATTAATGGGGTCAGCCATTGTGTTAACCTATTACTTGTAATTGTTTTAGTGCTTTAATGTGTATGATAAGGCCAGTTGAAATTAACATGTCTGTAGATAATGCCTTTAAATAAGCAAACCTTTCACCCTACATAATTGGGCTGGTTTCATACTGTGGCATCCAGGATCACTTTTGTACTCTTTTCCAAAACTATTGTTTTACAAACTAATAAAAAAACTGGCTTAATGTTTTTTCTCCTTACTTAAAACTGCAGATGACATTTCACATTACAGCCATGGGTCTGCCTTAAAGGGGCACTGTGTAGTTTGTTGGTGGAATAAGTGGAGGGTATGAGTCAGTCTCCATGGAATAAAACCAATCTCCACAGAGACGAGTGCCAAGTATTTTGAGGGGTAGTAATGTTGAACAATGTTGAATAATGAAAACATATTTAGCTGGATCAATGAAAGATAAATTGGTATACTGTGGAACCTTCCAGGCAAAGCGAAAACAAAGTTATGAGAAAATCAGGTGACGGACACTCAACGAGAAAACCTACATTTTTTTTTCTTTTTCTTTTTTGAGAAAGCCTACATAGAGCATCGAATGACTCACCCGGGGACGTTTGTGTGCTGAAAAGTCACAAATGGCAAATGTTTTATCTATATTATATTTATATTATATATTTATAAGTTAAGAGTCCTGTACAGTAGTAATTCGCTCTGTAATTTACATATCGTACTTCACAAACGGACACTTCAGCAATCGCTTTTATTTTGTATACTTTTCTTCTAATTTCTTACCAACATTGTACATCCGGGTCAGTTTTTAGTTTCCGGTAGCCATTGTGCGAGTACATCCTGCAAAATAAAAACACCAAAAGGACAGGGAATTACAGGCAAGTTTATCTAAATTTGTTTGCATTTAGCACCACAACACTGTTCATACATATGCTATTGTCATGCACTTTGTTTGGCACGTTTGAAGCTTTTTAGTGTTTCGCAGCCTGTTCGTTGATTGAATAAAGTTAACGTAGCGGCTAAGTGGCTAGCACTCTTTAGCATTTTATCCCAACATAGTAGGGTTTTAGACATACATGTGCATGTGTATGATTTCAGTAACAATGTCATGTTACGTTAAATGTAGGGTATACGCGTTAATGTGCTTACGTTTGCAAACTTGCCACACATTTCCTTATTAGTGTAATGAAGACGTATGTCACAACTGTTATCGTAGTTTCCGTGTTGATATTAAATACAGGTAAGATTCAATGAAAGCCGTGTCACTGTAAGAACCCTTTTATTTTTCTATTTTGTCATTTTAGCGTTCTTTTTTTTTTTTTACTTTTTCTGCAGGATGTCAGATTCCGATAGTGATGAGGACCAGGATCGCCCATTTTCGATTACAGGCTTCCTTTTTGGAAATATAAATGAAGATGGGCAATTGGAGGGCGACAGTGTTTTGGACAATGTAAGTTTAATTGGTTAATTGCCATACAAGTTACTCATGTTTGGTTGCAATCTCTCTATTGGTTTCTTACAGGAGTCTAAGAAACATCTGGCTGGCTTGGGCAATCTTGGGCTTGGATCACTCATTACAGAAATAACAGCTAATGAAGAAGACAGCCCAGAGCAAACCAAAGATTCAAGCGTTGTTGATGCAGAAGGTGGGTGTAAAAATATTCTGTTAAATGCACTTAGACTTTCTCTTGATTTTTAATATACCATGATCCCCAGGTTGGGTGAAAAGCACTGAAGATGCAGTTGATTACTCTGATATTAGTGAAGTTGCAGAGGATGAGACAAAAAAGTATCGTCAAGCAATGGGCTCAATGCAACCAAGCAAGATGCCTGGTAATTAATTAGCAATTACAGCAGTTGTACGTAGTTGCAACACATGTGGCCTAACTACATCTATGATGAACTGCAACATACCTTTGTTTTAAAGATGACGAAGATGACTATGATGCAGACTGTGAAGATATTGACTCTAAGCTGATGCCACCTCCTCCTCCACCAACTCTTCCCACATCAGTAAAAAAAGATGAACCTGCTCAAAGCACAAGTGGTATGTAATAAGCTGCCTATTTTATTTGTACAGAAAAGAATATATTTATATGTATTTTTTAAAACTTAATTAAAGACAATTATATCTGTTGGCAGTGGCAGAGGAGGGTGATGGTATTATTCTACCTTCTATTATTGCACCATCAACTTCTGGTGACAAGGTTGACTTCAGTAGCTCTTCAGATTCAGAGTCTGAAACAGATCGTCCTTCACAAAAGTCTGGTCCGGGAGGTGCACCAGACCCACTCAATCTTCCTCTTGCTGGAATTATGCAGAAAGATGCTGCCAAAGCCTTGCCAAGTGTCACTGAGCTGTTCCCAGAATTTCGACCTGGAAAAGTAAAGCCCTTGGCTTGAAGCTTTTATTATGTAAATTTTGCTCTGTTATAATTTCTCTAATACCCCACCAGGTTCTCAGATTCCTAAGATTGTTTGGTCCTGGAAAAAACATGCCATCTGTTTGGAGAAGCGCCAGAAGGAAGAAGAAGCGAAAACATAGAGACCATTTGCCTGGGACACCGCCACCCGAAGGAGAAATTTCAGAGCAAGGCCAAGAGAAGAAGTCTGGATGGGTCTACGAATACGCACCAGCTCCTCCTCCAGAGCAGTGTCTCTCCGATGATGAGGTAAGGCTTTTATGGAGGGGCCAGGGGTGAAAGTAAGCCGGTATGATCCAGCACTGCGTATCCCTAAAAGATTTGGTGGTGTGCTGTGACGATGAGCTGCTCCACTCCATGCACGGAAAAGTAGTCCCACTGAAATTATTGCTTCTAGAGTCAAACCATTGCATTAGACACTAACTTAATTCAGGGTCAGGCTGTGCACTTTGTGGGATTCATGAAAGCCGCAAGGAGTGTGGGGCAAACACAGACAAACTTCTCAGACTCCTCCGTCTTCAGCACCAATTAAGAAGCAGGAACCGATCAGAGCAAACGCCACAGCACATCTACAAAGTTTAGCACTCTGTATAGTTTTGAGTGTATTGATATGCAAATGTATACCTATGTATGAAGTGTTAAGTGCTTTATACACACACAATCAGTCTCCTTCCCAGGTTAATTGTAAAAACTGAAAGAGTGAAAAAGAATGGCCTTTGACGGAGAGTTTAAGTAGGCATTAGGAAGACCGTCTTGTTGTGTCTCATAGCTACACCATAGTCTAATAAATTGCATCCTTAATCAAGAGTTAACTGTAAATTCACATTAGGCCTTGGTTAAAACAAAGGCTTACGATCTAAACATGACAAGACAGGCTACTTTGTCCATAGGTTTTTGAGAGATGTAAGCAGGTTACAGAATTAAATTAATAGTGCACAGAAGTGTTGCTTCATGTGAGTCTTTGATAAAATGCATCAGATTCTGCTGTTGTTTGGGAATATTAATATTGTAATGATATACATTTTTAATTATTAATTTTACCTAAGCCAAATTATAGCTGATTACTGCACTACTGTGTTTTATACTGCAAGCTATTATTATAACTGTTAATGAACATGAACAAAAATGTGATCATTCAGGCAAAAGAAAACTTTCACCCCTGGGTAGGACTGTAGAATATGTCAGTGGTTCCCAAAGTGGGGGTCGGGACCCTCCGGGGGGTCGCGAGGGATGAGCTGGGGGTCGCAAGATGATTTCAAGATCACACTTTAATTAATATGACACTGTATTTGCTTTTGTTTTAAAATGAAAAACAGTATCTTTTAGAGAAATTGGGTCCAATAAGACAATAAACAATTCAAATAACCAATATTAAACCTGATTTCGCACTTAAAATTATTGCTACTGTAATTTTCATTTCGCTTTGGGGGTCCCGAGTGGGTTGCATGGCTATTTTGGGGGTCCCGGCCAGAAAAGTTTGGGAACCCCTGGAATATGTTATGGTACATATTACATATTGATATTAAATGTTACAATTGTTACAAGTCAATCAGTGTTTTACATAATAAGTTATAATATTTGGCAACACTACAGTTATTAAGTTTAATATTGTTTGTAGTTGTAAAATCATTGTCAATTAACCTTTTTTTCTGAATGACACTGTGGTCTTTTTGTACTTGAGAAAAACATGTTATTAAACACTACACCTTTTTTTTTTTTTAGATTACCATGATGGCTCCAGTAGAATCCAAGTTTTCGCAGGCCTGCGGTGATGGAGACAAGGAAACAGAGTCTCGACCAAAAGTAGCAGAATGGAGATATGGTCCGGCTCAGCTTTGGTACGACATGCTTGGCGTCCCTGAAGATGGGAGCAACTTCAACTATGGTTTCAAACTAAAGGAGAAAACGGACGAAGAGGAGACTCAAGACACCCCTAAGGATGAAGCGGACACTTCATTGGTGGTCTGTAAACCCAACATGTGTTAAGTAATAAATAAATGTTTTTACTATGGTGTAAATGTTTACTTTTTTGCTCATTATAGACTGAAGAACATGAAGAATATGAAGAGGGGAGCGATAAAGAGAGAAGAGCACTTGAGAATGAGCTGTTTCTGATGGTTACTCAGCTGCAGTGGGAGGATGACATTATTTGGAATGGAGAGGACGTGAAACACAAGGGCACGAAGACCCAAAGAGCCAGCCTGGCAGGATGGCTCCCCTCCAGCATGACCCGCAATGCTAACGCTTACAATGCACAACAGGGTGAGCATAGGTGGGAATAACTGTTATTTAGTTTACCATACAATATTTTTTATTGTATATTTAAATTCCACAGGTCTTTCAAGAAGTAATTCACAACTTGCCCCACCTCCATTACCCCCTGCACCAAAAACGTCAATGATCTCTGGCTCTAAACGGGACAAAAATAGTCTGGATAATCAAGGTATGGACTTCATTTTTCATAATTTGTTTGTGTCTTATTTAAAAACATTTTGTTACTTTCATTGCCCAACAGCGTCTCATGAAGATGATAATCCGTGGTATTCAATTTTCCCCATTGACAACGAGGAGCTGGTGTACGGACGCTGGGAAGACAATATTATCTGGGATGATCAGGAAATGGATCACTTTCTTGCTCCACCTGTTCTTACTCTTGATCCAAATGATGAGAACATTATTCTAGGTATGTCATAACTGTTTTATAAAAGTTTTATCAGAAAATTAATCTAATCAAATGTGTCCTATAGAAATTCCAGATGAAAAGGAAGAAATCACATCCAATTCGCCATCAAAAGAAAACAAAAAAGAAACTGCACTCAAGAAAAGCCGGATCCTTCTGGGAAAAACTGGAGTAATAAAAGATGAGCCTCAGCAGGTGTTAATATTTATGTTATGCCTTCAAATGGATCAAATATATTTCTCTTATACAAAGGCTGAGCTGTTTATTGTAATGTATTGTAACAAACTATGATTCCTATTCAGAACATGTCCCAGCCCGAGGTAAAGGACCCATGGAACCTCTCCAATGATGAGTTTTACTATCCTAAACAACAAGGTCTACGGGGCACATTTGGAGGAAACATTATTCAGGTGAGTCATTTGGTAAAATCTTGTTTCCTTTCTGGTTTGAAAATCCAACAACTTCAATTTCTATAAATTTACTATTTTGAACAGCACTCTATCCCTGCCTTGGAGCTGAGGCAGCCTTTCTTCCCTACGCATATGGGACCCATGAAACTGCGTCAATTCCATCGGCCAGCTTTGAAAAAATACTCTTTTGGTGCTTTAGCTCAACCAGGGCCACATCCAGTTCAGCCTCTGCTTAAACACATCAAGAAAAAGGCTAAGGTCTAAATCTTCACAATTGAATTTGTTCAGCTGATGTTGGCACTGATTTATAGACAATATGTTTTGTTTTGCACAGATGAGAGAACAAGAGCGACAGGCATCTGGAGGTGGTGACATGTTTTTCATGCGAACTCCCCAAGATCTTACAGGCAAAGATGGAGATCTGATTTTGGCAGAGTACAGTGAAGAATACCCTCCACTGATTATGCAAGTGGGCATGGCCACCAAAATAAAGAACTACTACAAGCGCGTGCGTCTCAGATGACTTTTCTACCAGTGCTGTTTATACCATGTTAAAATATCATAATTTAAAGCATAATTCTATTTACTTCAGAAACCTGGTAAGGACCCTGGAGCTCCAGACTGTAAATATGGAGAAACTGTGTACTGCCACACGTCGCCCTTCCTTGGATCTCTTCATCCTGGACAGCTGTTGCAGGTTGGTTTATTCAGGGATTAGTCAGAATGACATCTTATAGAGATAGATCTTAACAAGTGCTTGGTAGCGTTTCCTTTTAATTAACTTATTAAGCTACCTTGCTACTCCACTGGAAAACTTACACATTAAATTACTGCATTACTTTCATTTCATAAAAGTTATGCATTAGCATACTCATGTCTTACCAGTGAGACTTATCTCCAACACTAAACAACTGTCATATACATATTTTTAGGCATTTGAGAACAATCTTTTCCGCGCACCAATTTACCGCCACAAAATGCCAGAGACCGATTTCCTAGTTTTGCGAACACGGCATGGATACTACGTCAGAGAGCTGGTGGATATCTTTGTGGTTGGTCAGGAGTGTCCACTGTCTGAGGTCCCGGGACCCAACTCTAAAAGAGCCAATACCCACATCAGAGACTTCCTACAGGTCTGTGGATTTAGAAAGATATAAACTTGAATCACTGATGTTCCCCTCCATTCTTATTCTTATCCTTCTTATGTTTCTTTTGCAGGTATTTATTTACAGGTTGTTCTGGAAGAGCAAGGACCGACCCAGAAGAATCAGGATGGAAGACATCAAAAAAGCTTTTCCTTCACATTCTGAGAGCAGCATTAGGAAACGTCTTAAACTTTGCGCTGACTTTAAACGCACAGGTACAATAAATCCCTATATCATTTCATATCGCTATTTGGCTCTAGTTTACAATTAGTTATCAGGGATATGTTGAGGTTATGCTGAGGATATGTTTTTGAGAGCTGCTTGAGATCAACAGTGTGTGTCCAGACGGACAGTGTGTGTCCGTCTGCCTGCCTGGCAAAGATCTTTTTACTTCTACCAGTGTGGAGCTTGCCCTGAATGTATGCTGCAGTAAGGACAGTGCAGTTCACAGGATATATTTTTGTTTTTGTTTTTAAAGTTATATTATACGTTTTGATTGTAATTGTTCAGTAATAAAGTAATTGTTCTTGTGTTAGGAATGGACTCTAACTGGTGGGTCCTGAAGCCTGACTTTAGATTACCCACTGAAGAGGAGATCAGAGCCATGGTGTCTCCAGAACAGTGCTGTGCTTACTACAGCATGCTGGTGGCAGAACAGAGACTGAAGGTAATCCTGATTTGACTAAGGTATCAACTGTATAACGTAGATGTGTACCATACATTAGACATCTTCTATCAATATTTTTAGGATGCCGGTTATGGAGAGAAGTCTTTCTTTGCTCCAGAGGAGGAGAATGAAGAGGACTTTCAAATGAAAATTGATGATGAGGTATCCGTGTAATACATTTTATATGTTTTTAAATCACACTTGTGAGTTATTAGGCAGTAGACTAGTGGGTTAATCGTTTCAAAAATTGTATTGCTTTTAGGTTCGAACTGCTCCCTGGAATACCACAAGAGCATTCATTTCAGCCATGAAGGGAAAATGTCTGCTAGAGGTCACTGGTGTGGCAGATCCTACTGGCTGTGGAGAGGGATTCTCTTATGTTAAAGTTCCCAACAAACCCACGCAACAGAAGGTTTGTTTGAGGTTAAAGTTTACTGACAGAGATTTTTTTTTGTTCAACTAAAAACCTGATTAAGCTTGCACTTTGTGGTTTTAGGATGACAAAGAACCACAGCCTGTCAAAAAGACTGTAACAGGAACAGATGCTGATTTGAGGAGACTTTCTTTGAAAAATGCCAAGCAGCTACTACGCAAGTTTGGTGTACCAGAGGAAGAAGTAAAGACTTAACTTTTTTTTTTTAACAGGCTGTAGCCACATTAGTACCAAATTAATAGACACGTGTTTATTAGATTAAGAAGCTTTCCCGGTGGGAGGTGATCGACGTAGTGAGAACCATGTCCACAGAGCAGGCCCGTTCAGGTGAAGGACCCATGAGTAAGTTTGCCCGAGGTTCACGCTTCTCTGTGGCCGAGCATCAAGAGCGCTACAAGGAGGAGTGCCAGAGGATCTTTGACCTGCAGAACAAGTGAGAGACTTCTGCGTTTTTACTCAGGGGATTCTGATTTGTTTTTTTGTAGTCTAGTCTTACCTTTTATGTTATATCAGGGTGTTGGAGTCAACAGAGGTGCTGTCCACTGATACAGACAGCAGCTCTGCGGAGGACAGTGATTTTGAGGAGATGGGGAAGAATATTGAGAACATGCTACAGAACAAAAAGACAAGCTCACAGCTTTCAAGAGAGCGCGAGGAGCAGGAGAGGAAGGAGCTCCAGAGGATGTTGATGGGAGAGGAGAGTGACCGAGACCACAAAGGCCGCAAAGACAGACGGAAAGGGTTATGTATGTTTATTGTATCTTAAACTAACAATTCTCTTCTTTTTATTTTTTTTTACTTCGAACATGTTTATGACTTGATTTGTTGTTTTTTTTCCTACAGCAAGCTCTTTGTCCACCAGCTCTCACAAAGATGATGACACTTGTTCTGTCACCAGTCTGAACTCGTCAGCTACAGGGCGCAGACTTAAGATTTACCGCACATTCAGAGATGAGGACGGGAAAGAGTATGTTCGCTGTGAAACTGTACGCAAAGCCTCTGTTATTGATGCTTACCTGAGGATCAGAACCACAAAGGATGATGAGTTCATGTGAGTGTCTTTAACCTCACTGTCTTATAAGGAAAGCGTGAATACACTAAGGATATTTGATTTTTTTCAGCCGAAAGTTTGCAGTCTTTGATGAGCAACACAGAGAGGAAATGAGGAAGGAGCGTCGCCGTATTCAGGAGCAGCTGCGCAGACTGAAACGAAACCAAGAAAAGGACAAGTTCAAGGGGCCTCCAGAGAAGAAGGCCAAAAAGGCCAAGGACAGGCCAGACCTCAAGGTAAAAGTAAGCTTGCTGACTACTATTTTCCTCCCTGTCCCTCTTTTTCTTTTTCTTTTTTTGCTTGTTTCCAAGCTCAAATTTGCATCTGCATTTTTGCTTCAAGTATTCAAATACATTTATTTAAAGGTTAATTTTTTTTCGTGTTCCTTAATTTTTACTTCTGTTCCCTAGCTCAAGTGCGGTGCTTGTGGTGCTATTGGACACATGAGGACCAACAAGTTCTGCCCACTATACTATCAAACCAACGCACCGCCCTCTAACCCTGTGGCAATGACTGAGGAACAAGAGGAGGAACTGGAGAAGACCGTTATCCACAATGACAATGAGGAGCTGATCAAAGTGGAGGGTACCAAAATTGTTCTGGGCAAGCAACTCATTGAAAGGTATCATGAAGGCCCAGTTATAATACATCACATTTATCAGACCATCGCGACCATTTGAAAACATTATCTGTTCTTGCAGTGCTGATGAGGTGCGGAGAAAGTCTTTGGTGTTGAAGTTCCCTAAGCAACAACTTCCAGCAAAGAAAAAGAGGCGTGTTGGCAGTGCTGTGCATTGTGACTATCTAAATGTAAATATTAACGTAATGAAGCTTTGTTGTCAAAAATGACTTTCAGACTTCCAAAATCTAGCTTTTACATATTTTTGTTTTAATTTTGTAGAAACCGCACAAGTCCATCCATCGCAGACGCACTGACCCCATGGTGACTTTGTCTTCAGTGCTGGAGAGCATCATCAATGACATGCGGGACCATCCAAATGTAAGACAACAAAACACTTGGGTTACATCTATGTTTTTATTTGATTTAAATCATGTCAGTTATTTCCACAGACATACCCCTTCCACACACCTGTGAATGCCAAGGTTGTGAAGGACTACTACAAGATCATCAATCGCCCGATGGATCTGCAAACACTGAGAGAAAATGTACGAAAACGGCTGTACCCGTCAAGGGAGGAGTTCAGAGAAGCTGTGGAGCTTATTGTCAAGAATAGCGCCACGTACAATGGTATAAGCATAACATCTTGTTGATCCACACTTACAAATACAATACAATATTTTGTACATGTTTTTAAAGTTGTTTTATTCACAGGGGCAAAACATCCTATCACTCAAGTAGCACAGTCCATGCTAGACTTGTGTGATACAAAACTAAAGGAGGTTAGTATTTCAATAAAAATCACCTCGGCTAAATCTAAGCATTTATTGATTTATTTGTTTCTGCAGAAGGAAGACAGACTGGTGAGGCTGGAAAAAGCCATCAACCCTTTGCTGGATGATGATGATCAAGTTGCTTTCTCTTTTATTTTGGATAACATTGTTACTCAAAAAATGATGGCAGTGCCTGATGTGAGTAATTTCTTTCTAAAAAAAAGGCCTTTTGTTTTAAAATTTCTTTCATGAAGGTCAAAAATTATTAAAACAAGAGATTTTACATTATGCTAATGACTGTATCAATTTTCTTCTGTGCAGTCATGGCCATTCCATCATCCTGTCAACAAGAAGTTTGTGCCAGACTATCACAAGGTCATCGCAAACCCCATGGACCTGGAGACTGTCCGGAAGGTGCCAGATAATGCAAAACTATTGATAGTTTTAGCTACAAAAATAACTTGTCGCTTACAGGATTTTGTGCCTTTTTCAGAACATTTCTAAACACAAATATCAAAACAGAGAGTTCTTCCTCTCTGATATCAGTCTCATCCACAACAACAGCATCAAGTACAATGGTAATTTATTCATTATTAAAGACATTTCTTCAAATACGTGGACATTTAATTATTGTCTTACAGGTCCAGACAGCCCATACACCAAAACAGCTCTAGACATAGTCAACGTGTGCAAACAGACTTTGGCAGATGTAATTTTTTTTTTTTTTTTTTTTTGAATTTTTAAACTTTTTTATTTGTATAATAATTGTTTACAAGAATTGTTCTTGGTTTACCCATAGTATGATGAGCACTTGACCCAGTTGGAAAAGGACATTTCCACTGCAAAAGAGGCTGCTCTGGATGCAGCTGACCTGGAGTGCTTGGACCCAATGACTCCTGGGCCCTATACACCTCAGGTAAACCTTGAAGGCAGCTCTACTCCTTGGCCACTTCCTGGAGACGCCTCACAACATGTAGCACCATTTCCTCTTTAATCCTCACTTGCACTAACCCCTCAGTTCCATATCTGTAATCATCTGTAGCTGCCTGATTGTAGTCTCTCATTTATCCAACCCTTTATCTTTCTCCTTTGCTCCTTTTTGGTTCTGTTCCTCTACTTTTTGTTTGGGGGTGCTCCTCTCCTCTTTTTGGTGCGAGCCAGCCTGTTGACCTGTTCGACAGTGGGGCCTCAGGAAGCATGGCAAGAGAGACCAGCAGTCTTTTCTCTGAAGGACCTCTAGTGGTTACTCCAGAGAAGAGAGGCGGTCAGGTATGAGTGAGTTAAGCAATTAGGCTTGCAACCACTACCTTGTCCTTAAATTATCCTTTACACACCCATTTTGTTTAGATTCTCTCAAAAACATTGTAAGCGGTGTAAATGTTTATCCTGTCATTTTTAGGGTCGTCACAGCAGAAGACTGGGGGAAGAAGAGTCAGATGTGGATATTGAAGGCTTTGAAGAGGACGAAGATGGAAAGCCCAAAACCCCTGCTCCTGTAAGACTATAATGCATGTCCACTGTGTGTTTTGTATCCATTTATAAAAGTGTCAAATCATTATAAACATTATACAAGGATATTGAAAGGAAAGGTATATCCAATCCACATGAAACTTGACATCTCTCTGTATTTTGTATCTAGGCAGAGGATGCAGAAGGAGACCTGGAGGATGATGATGATGATGATGAGATGCTGCTGCCGCCTCGAAGACGAATGCATGATGATGATGAAGAGGAGTACGATGAGGGGGAAGACAGCAGGTTGAACCGTCCTGCTCAGTCCAGTGTACTGTACCAGGATCTGCTCATGTCTGATGGAGAGGATGACGCCAGCGAGGAGGAAGGAGACAACCCGTTCTCCTGTGAGTTTAAGTTATAGCCCGTTTTTTTTTTTCATTACAAGATTACTGCTCCTGAAAATGTTAATATGTGTGAAAATGCGGAGGATAAAGTTCCCTAACAGGACAATTAATCACTGTGGTCTATAGTTTCTATCTACTATCTTTTAAGAGGTCATCAAGTTAAATGAATAACCAAATAGATAGGAAAAGGACACTTGACAGAAAAACAATACTATTGTGGATGGTGAGATTTATAATATACATATTGACGTGGGTTTATATTTTTCAGCCATTCAATTGTCAGAGAGTGGCAGTGACTCTGACAGAGAGATGGATGTCAGACCCCAGCCCCCGCGGAGGACCCAGGAGACCGCTCGCATGGGAATGGACCAGGATGAAAGTATGATGTCATATGAAGGGGACGGACCAGATGAACCTCATTTGGAAGACAGCAATGTCAGGTACAGGTCCCATAAGTTCCAACAAACAGTGAGGTTTTGTGGATCTTTAATGTTTTTGTCTTTGTCCAAAGCTATGGGAGTTATGAGGACCCAGAGAGCCGCTGTCAAATGCCCCCATCGAGCCTGGGGAATGGTGACGAGTATGGCATTAGTGAGGAAGAGGAGGATGAGGAGGATGAAGCTCGCAGGAGGGGCCCTGCTGTGCTGTCCCAAGTCCAGCTCAGTGAGGACGAGGAGAGCGAGGAGTTCAGGTCCATTGGCGGAGACAGTGACATGGACTCAGATAATTAATGGACAAACTATGTAAAAAAAAAAGAAGAAACTGGACACTTTTATTTCACGTAATGTAAATATGATGTTTGTAAATATTAATCTATGTGTAATGTACACATTTCATCCAACTTTTTCATATTGTGCACCGTTATGACCATGGCAAAGCGTTGTTTTTAGTTTTGTACTGTTTTAACTGGTGCCATTGCACCCAAAATGCTTTCTTTATGTGTAGATAAACAAATAAACAGACGTTTTGAAACAGAACAAAACATAGTTTAAAATGTCATGTACAAAAGTGGCCAGCAGAGGGAGATCTATAAAACTAACTTTGAATTATACATTTACAAGAGCATTTTGTCTCATAGACGGTAATCATCAATGGTGGAAGAAATATGTTACTTACTTTTTTTTTTTTACTTAAGTGATACTTTTACCTTTGCTTAAGTAAAACTACTGAAATATCCCTTTTAAACTATATTGTTTTGTATATATTAGTATTTCATTTTCTCATAATTTTCTTCATTTTCTGTGGATTCTCTTAAGGTGTTACAGGTCACAAGAACAAGAAACATTATTGACCTTTATTTAACCAGGAAAGTCCCACGAGATTTAGTATCTTTTTTTTGAGCGGAATCCAAGCCCCAGAGGGGAGGAGCTTATTCTACATGTTTTAATGGGAGGGAAACCGGAGCACCTGGAGGAAACCTAGGCAGACATGGGAGCGCAGGCAAACGCCGCACAGAAAGGCCCCACACCGCCCTGTGTTGAAACCAGGACCTGGCTGTGAGGGGAGAGCTCTAACCACATCACCACCGTCTTGCCCCACATATATTTTTAGCACTATCAATGGATAAGTAGTCTGGATTAATAATTGGCTACATTTTGATCAACAGAAGTGAATCCATTAATTTATCCATTTCTATATATTTTTCTATGTTGAAGTAAAGATTCCTGCTCTCAGATGTAGTGAAGCAAAAGGAAAAGGTAATTAAAATTGACTACTAAAACAGTACTTTTACTTTTGTACTTTTGCTTTCCATCACTGAACAATAAAAAGTTTCACAGGAAAAGTATTTACAAAAGAAGAATTTCTAGACTAGATTAGAGTTCATAACTCCTATGATAACACAAAATTATACCTGCCACAAAGAAAACTACAAACTTCCTGGCAAACTGATTAGGGCCTCTGAGCTGGGTCTGGGGCTCACGTCCACTCTCTTCTTTCCTAATGGAAGGGTCAATGAGAAAACAGGACTGATAGGTCCTGTGTCTCTTCTTCCCCTCCCTGGGGTTTTTAGATGCTGCTGCAACATAGGAGTGTTTACCCCACAGTTTGGGATTGCCTGACCGCTGCTGCTGACCGGTGCCTGCTCTGAACACCCTGGCACCTGAAGAGCCTGTGGTGGCCCCTCTTGGGCTTGCACTGAACAAGGCTGTTTGAAGAGAACCACAAACTTCCTGATCACAAGCAACACAAAGTGAGGTAGCTTTGCTCTTTATGAAACTGTCATGCAATTTTTATGTCTAGTGCTTCCTGTTGGTGTTCTTGTTCTTCTTAAATCTACCTCATAGGCCTACTTTAGAACCAGTAAACTGCCATAGTTTAACATTGAGCTGGAGACAAATCAGAATTGTATGGTGGAATCCACTGTTTAATTGTCGCTGATTAGTTGTCCTGGCTTATGGTTCATATCTGACAGGGCTATGCACATGAAACAAAAACTTGAACAAAGTTCATATTTTGTGTTAGTGGTGTCATTGTTCAACTCCAAAGAAACAACTGTTGTGGAAAGGACTTAATAATATTATGGCAAATTTGAAAAACCAAACCCAAATCAATACACATCTGTGGACAATGAGATTCTTCCAAAAGCAGTGAATCTCGAGATTTATTTGGGCCCATGCCTTCCATCTTAAACATGACATCATCAACTTCTAGAAGTGAAAGTGGATTTCTATTAGCTTAATTTTATCGTTGTAGTCGTCTTCCGCTCCGGAGACAGGCTGCATCTCTTAAGTTTTTAGGTGGAGAAAAAACTCTGTCCACAGAGGAAATGGTTGGGTGTGGGATCCTGCATGGGCTCAGTGAGTGAGACCTCTGGCATCTTCTTATGGCTGCGGTCTGGACTCGCTCGTCTGATTCCAGTTGGTGAGCTGAATGGGATGAAGACCTGTGACCTGAGCCTGTTCTTGTAGATGATATAACTAGAAGATGAAGACAACAATTGACTGTTATTGTACTTGGTTCAATGTAATTTTGAAATATTGATAACAATTGACTAGTGTTAATGCATTTGTAGGGCAGTTTACCATGTTTAGGGCGAAGTATCTGGTCAAGGCTGTAGTCGTCAATGTCTAAACTTCGACTACTTCTCACTGCCTGCAGAGAGCGAAGACTGGTGCGCATGGGTGAGCTGGACCTACTGGTGGAACCTAAGACAACAGTTTGGTTATACTACACTTTATCACACAAACATAATCCTTTTTTTTAATGGCCAAAGACCTTGATTCTGTGCACGCTTGAGCATCTTATACTGATGAAGTCTGGTTACTTTTGGACTTAGACAATTCTTTTCCGTAGTTGCTGGCTGGTTCCCTGGCACAAACGCCCTGCAGGAGCCGTGGCTGGTGTTATAAGTATTTGATGCAGTGGTGTTAGAGCAGTGAGGAAGTGCCAGTGACTCAGGACCTCTGGGTGTGTAGACATTCTCCTGTCGCAAACCTACAAAACAGACCACATGTTGTGAACTGTTTACTGTGCAATAGGCAGTGCACCAAAAACAACCCAAACAATTGTACTAAGCTGTTATTAATGCATAGTATTACGCACTGGCTTCTTGTATACGGGCAACGTCGTAAACATCTGTGATGTTCTGTAACTTGTAATTTGAGTCAAGTGGCATGTCATGGTTGTTGTGGTCTGTATTGATAGAAAAAAAAAAAAAAACATGGTCAGGACATCATAGTCTCATTAAATAGTTCTTATTTTACAAACACTACCAAAATTGTTGGAAGAGACTGTGCCACTAAATGAAGTTTGGTCCATTGGTAAATCAAGAGAGAAGGTGCCAGTTTGTTGCAGTCCTGGATGTCCAGATTCACACCCTTTAAAGGTTATCAAATAAAAACATTCTAAATGCCAGGATGAGGGCAAATGTGAAGTGGAACACAATACTAGGATTAACAAATATATATATATATATATATATATATATATATATATATATATATAAGAAAAAAAAAAATCAAGGATGTTTTGGAAAAGGAAAACCACTTCCGCTACATGTGAGTGATTTCATTTGATTTCATTTTTGTTTTTAGTTCCTTAATTGAAGATATTGAAGGAGCAGAATTAATACAAAGCATTTTTGATAATGGCAAAATCCTAATTTTTAGGTTTTACTGGATGCCATAATAATTCATTTTATCTGCAGATATATTTTAACACAAATTATTTTGTGAAGCTCAAATACAATTTTAAGATTATAAAATTTGATTTTTCAGTTCTTTGTAATAAGCAAACTAACTGGCTTATACCCTTTAGTATTAGATTTGATTTCAGTAAAATATTTTATGGTCTACTTCATTCTGCTTCCAGTCGTCTCCAGTCTATAATTTTGGACATTCTGATGGCATAGCATTAAAGGGATGCGGTTTGATAAAACAAGTTGTAAAAGTACAGTGAAAAACAAACAAAACTCACTTACGTAAATTAAGCCTGTTTATCAGCTTTAGACAGGCTGCCTCAATCTCAGGACTGCGATTATCCAAAACCTGTCTGCACCATCTCAGAGCAGACTCTGTTTTCTCCTTAAATGCAAACTCTTTTGGTGAAATGTATAACCTGCAAGAAGCACAAACAGTCATACAAAGAACCATCATATAACACATGTTGACACCTACCAACTCTCTTCATCCTCCTCTTCTCCTTCTACATCAATCAGATCCACTGAGTCCAAAGCTGAGACTTCACTTCGACCAAGTTCCCAGATATCTCTAGAAACGTCGTAGCTGTACATTAATTCATTCATTGCACAGGTGGGCACAGGTGAACTTGACCCAGACTTAAGAGTTTCCAGTCTGATCCTGGCGTCCATGGCATAAGAGCCGCTGTAACTGTGCATCCAGGAGCTGCAGTAGGGATTTGAGTTTCCAGCCATTCTCAGAGGTGAATGTTTAAAATCATTGACCAAAATATTGTTTCCATCATTTGTGTCATACTCATTGTTGCAAAAGTATTGGCTGTAGTCCACATTCAGTTGATTCTGAAGCTCCATTTTTATCTAATCCATGAAATGTAGGCTACAAATCCTGTTAGATCGACCATCATTTAAGAAATATTGTCTCTGACTATGTAGCACCTTGAATGCTACAGTCTTGACCCAGATCTATGAGTTGCGCTGTTGAGTAAAGGCACTCAACAGATTGGTTGGATTTAAAGAAGCATCACAAGCTTATGTGGATTAAACTGTTTGAAGGAGCAGTGAAGAGGAGGAAACTCTCCTTAACATCCACAGTACAGAGCTCAAGATTATCAGTCATTCTTAGTTGATACTGCACTGCACATTTCAGCAAGTTATACTGTAATTGTGAATTATTTATGGATTGTGTCTCAATGTCTTTGTTATTGTCTTTCTGAGCTCATTTAGATGGCAGATGTCATCAATATCAGAGGAAGTCTAACAGAGAAGTGGCTGGATCAGATTGTCCAGCTCTGCTCTTTAGTTTACTCTCAGAGATCCTTTTTTCACATGAGGTCAAATGTAGGCCTAATACACCAAATGTAAATGTTTTTCTTGGATTCTTGGAAGAGCAGGCCTGGGCAAACACGTGTCCTAGCGTGACTCACGGTTTGGTGTGGCCGTGTAAACTGTGCCCTTCATCACGATGAGGAGGCGCTTGTGCAGAGGCGGAGCGTCCTCTTCACCTCCGCGGCACCTGCGCGCTTCCGCACGGCCCTGTCGCATCTCTCCGCCCACAGTCGCTTCCTGCATCATCGCTGATGTCTGCCTCCGGTTTCACCGCCGGTAACAGCGACCAACAATAGGCCACGGCCTGGATTACACTTGTGGGACATGGCGATCGTTATGAGAGGACTTTAAACTTATGAAATGTGGGCAAAACCCCGACGAACGAACCAATAAAACTTGACCTGTGCCTGGCGGGGAAATGCAGGACGAAAGCGGCAAAGCGCCCCCCGGGACCCCCGCTGCGCAGGTACGAACTTATGTGAAGCTCTTCACCGCCTCACTGTGTTTGTAATGTTTATGTTCTGTTGTAAAGCAGCGAGTCTTCACAGAGAGTGCTGTTTAGAGTTGTTTCTGGAGATGTGAAATAAAGGCGAACGTCACAGCGGTTTAACCTGTTTGTCTGCATCGCTCCTGCTCTTATTGGCGCTGCCCTGACACTGGAGATAATGTTATTCAGCAGATGTGTTCAACCAAACTTTTCTCACGGCATAACAAAATAAGAGAAAAATCATTACGCCTGCAGCGGCGCTGATAGGCCTGTGAATGGACTCTGTTATGAAGTTTGTTATAAAGTTTACATTCAGATTGTGCCGGTTTGACATTGGGTTTGGCTTTAATAAGGGTTTGTTAGATTCGCTTCATACATATGACTTTAGCTGGGCTTGTGTATTATCTGGCTGTAACACACTTACAACACAACACAACAGGCACACACACAGATGATGCTGACTTCCTCCTTATGACATCTCCTCTGTTAAGGTGTGGGAAGGAACAGGAAGTTGTAGGATAAAACTGAATGTGTTACCGATGCTGGCTGACTTTCTAATTGCAATAATTTCTTTTACAGATTTCAGTACAGAAAAATGGACATGCTGTCACTCAGAATGGCCACAACGGGACACATACAACAGGGACACATACACCAGGGCCCCAGACACCGGTGGACTCCACACCCCCCAGTCCTGCACCCAGTCTCCCCCCAACCATCCCGAGAGAACAGTGGGGTGGAAAATATGAGTTCCTGCTTTCCTGTATTGGATACTGTGTGGGGCTCGCAAATGTGTGGAGATTCCCATACCTGTGTTATCGCAATGGAGGAGGCAAGTCTCTGACATTCATACCAGCCTTGAATAATGAAGTACTCTGTTGTGCCCTGGGGTGTGCTCCGATTTTGGTTTATTTTACACTACATGAGAATTAATGGAGATATTTGTTAAGACAGCAATCTGTAAAGCCACGAAAGACAGTGGTGTTCTTGATCACACTGGGCACATTTTGCTTTTTAAAAAAGTCACAGGAATCTAATTCTGTGATTTCTTCTCTCAGGTGTATTTCTCATCCCATATTTTATTATGCTGTTTGTCACTGGAGTGCCTCTGTTCCTCATGGAGCTGAGTTTAGGCCAATATGGAGCAGCAGGCCCGATCACTGTGTGGAAATGCTGCCCTCTACTCAAAGGTAATTAGTATTTTTAGTGTATGAAGAATAAATACGTAATAAACTATACAGTTTGGCTAATGGATGACAAAGGAAGTCTACCCAGCTTTTTAGAGCAGATTCCTGTAATAAAGACAAAAGAAGTAGTGCACTGACATCATTGGGCCGCGTCATGTGTCATTCCTGAATAACTGCAGACAAGAAAAGTTTCTGACTTTGACTCATGACTGCCACGTCATAACACAAGCATTACATTTAATCATTTCATGCGTGCCAATTTTGTCTATTAAGTCATTATGCAGTATTTAGAGCAACTATAATGACTTGAGTCTATTGTATGGCCCACATCCAGATAAAGAAGGTTCTAATGGTCTCCTCTTCAATAGAAAATATTAAAAGAGGTTACATTTTTGCACCTCTCAGAATGTGGTACAGCTGACCCCTGTACTTCCTTCCCACTGGGCTTGTTTTTTTCTGCTCCTTCTTTGAATAACTTTGCTGGGGTATATAGGACAGGATGTTGTCTAGGATTGCCCTTTGAGGCTGATCTTGGTGTGTTCATAATAAACATTTTAATCTTAAATCTGACTGCTGTGCTCTCTTTCTTCAGGGATTGGCATTGGGATGCTGTGTGTGTCCACACTCGTGTGTTTGTATTATAATGTCATCATTGCATGGACATTTTATTACCTGGGCAGCTCTTTTCAGAGCCCCCTGCCCTGGTCCTGTGACGCTGTAGCCAATGCAGCCTTCTGTGGTAATGGGACTCAAGGCAACTCTACCACCAAAAGACTCAGCCCCTCTGAAATATTTTGGAAGTAAGTGCATTTTATAGTTTTATTTAAACTGTGACTATCATTTATCATGTTTAAATATGGTTTCATTTGCACTACAAATCTCTTGTGCTGTTGACATAATATATTTTTTCTTTGGGTCATCGTCTTTGTTCCAGTTCAAACACTCAAACGTTGTTTACAATGACTTAAAAGTTCACACCCTTTTGCCTGATTAAGCTCTAGTCCCATAACTCAGGCTACAATTTGAAGTATACACTTTGAACATTACTTAATCTCTGAACTACTGTTTTATTTAGTTTATTATTTATAAGTCCCTTTTTTCTTTACGCTGTAGTTACTTTCTGTATTCATACTTACACGTGATCATATTCATTCACACTGGTTTGGTCTTGTTTCAACCCCATTTAATCCCGATGTAGACTTATATTGGTCTTGCTCTTGAATCAGTGCTAGCCTTTGTTGCTTTATTACTAACAATTAAAAAAAATATATTTTTTTAGAAAAAACACTACAATTTTAGGTCATGTATAATTATCAGTATGTGTCTACATATAAATCACGGCCTTTGTTTGAATTCTTTTTACTGAATTGTACCGTGTTTACTGAGAACCTATGCTGATGCATCAGGTACGTTTACATGGCCAGTAAAAATCACATAACCCCAATAATTAGATCTGATTTCTGAAAATCTGATATTCAAAAACACCTAGTGACAATTAATCAATGGATTTTTAGAGTAACTGTTGTTAGAGGTGGGCAATATATAAAAATGTAGAAAATATTGTGAATATTGTTTTGAAGATATGCATATGCAAGTATATTGTTTATAGTAAAAATTGCTACAAAAAGAACAAAATTTAAAAATGCTGCTGTAAACTTAATAAGGTTCTAAGGTGATATTTCTTAATCTTTTGTGATTCATTTTACAGACATTTTACATTTGTCTGATAATTACACCTCAGCTAACACGTTTCATTTCTGTCGGATTTATTTAAATCTGTTATCCTGTTATCGGGATACAAAAAAAATGTAAAAAATAAAAATAGACTAAAAATAGAGAGTCAATATCATCATCCCCTCACTGTTGTATTTAATATTTAATAAGTATGCAATAATTTTCCTTGTCAAGACCTGCAGATTTGAATAATCAGAAAGAAATCAATTAAATGTATTTTTGTAACACCGAAAATCACAACAGCAGTCGCCTCGCTGAGCTTTACAAAATATTGATTTGACTGTAAAACTTGCAGTCAGACAGTCAGATTACTCACATCCATGTAACTGTTGACATTTGAATAATGCGGTAACTCCTGAAATCAGATAATGATCCGATTTGTGGTGTGCATGTAGACAGTGCCATTGTCCTCTGTGTTTTAGTGAGCGTGTTCTGGGCGTAGCGTACAGTGAGGGGCTCCATGACCCCGGCCCTGTGCGCTGGCAGTTGGCTCTTTGTCTGCTGGCTGCTTGGGTCATCATCTTCCTGTGCATGCTCAAGGGCATCCGCAGCTCTGGGAAGGTAAAGTAAAAGAAATATTTAACAAATCAAAGACAATATAAGATGTCTGTATGTCCATATCTGCGCTCTTTATCACAGGTAGTGTATGTAACAGCCACCTTCCCATACTTTGTGCTCATCGTCCTGATCATCAGAGGGGCTACACTTGAAGGATCGCTGCAGGGCGTGAAGTTCTACCTCACTCCAGACTGGGCTCGATTAGGAAATGCGCAGGTATCGGGCTTAAAATGAACATTTACGACATGAATGTGTGCTTTGTATTCATGTAAAGCTTGAGACCAAAAAAGTACTCTTGCTAAATGTTATTGGTAATTTCCTATTAGAAAAAAAAATCTGCATGGTATGTTTTTTTTATGGTTTAAAAAAAAACAGATGAACAGAAGAAGCTACTTGATCAGCGACTCCTAAAACCACTTCATAGAATTCAAATTTCTTCTCCTATTAAAAAACATCCAAAATTACTTGGTTTGCTTGTTTATTTGTTTTTATTTATCTGTGTTATTACCAGAAGTGGATTGTGCTTAGTTACATTTACTTGAGTAACTTATTGACGAAATTGTACTTCTGAGTAGTTTTTGGACACCATCAGTTTCCTCATACTTAAGTAATATTTTGTTTGAAGTAACAGTACTTGAGTAGAAGGTTTGGTTCCTCTTCTCACTTTGAGTAAATCATACAAGTGACAAAAGCTTTTACAATGTGGAATGATTTGAAGATTCATGTTTCTTGCACTGCTCCTTCAGATAGGATTTCGTTTATTTAGCCTTTGTTTGCATTAATATTTGTGCTTATTGTTTTTCCAATTACCTTAACTTCAAATTATAAATCAAAGGCAGTGACTCTTACATAGTTACATTTAGTAATTTCCCCTTGCACTTTTTTTTTACTTCACTTACTTGTGTAATTTCTTTGAGCCATACTTTGTACTTTCATCAGAGTAATATTATTTTGAAGTGATGTTACTCTTACTTGAGTTCTATTTCTGGCGACTCTATCCACTTCTGGTTATTACTTCTATTTGAACGACTTTAATTCTAAACTGCATGTGTCCCCCTGTAGGTGTGGAATGACGCAGCCTCTCAGATATTCTATTCTCTGGGGATCGGTGTCGGTGGGCTCCTCTCCATGGCCTCATACAACAAGTTTGACAACAATGTGATCAGGTGAGGCAGTTTTGCATCGGTACAATGTCAGTGTTGCGACCACCAGTTTCTAAATGAGGATTCTTTCAGGGACACTATAGTTATCACTGTCGGGAATTGTGCAACCAGCTTCTTTTCCGGGTTTGCCATTTTCTCCATCCTGGGACACATGGCATGGAGGAAGGGAGTGCCGGTCGGAGAGGTGGCTGACACAGGTACTTTGCATTTTCTTCGCAATCTCAGAAAACAAATTATTCAAATTCAGAAAACTTGTTATATTTTTTAATGCAAATGACCATTAGGTTAAAACTTTACTGAAATAAGAAGTGGGTTTATGTCTGTCAAAGCCTTTATAAATTAAGAGGAACGCACGATTGAAGAGCATCCTGTGTGAAACCAATGCCACTGTGCAATCAAGGGTTTCCTGCTGTGATCCGACAGAGAAAGGAAAATAAGACACCATGTAACTTCTGGAGGTTACGCTGCCTGTTTCTCCCTGTGGAGATAATATTTCTTTACCTATAATGTTCTGCTGTGTTGGTATTAAACATATCTATCTTGCATTTACACAAATACAGCTGTTTTTATTGCCTTGAAAAAAAAAAAAACCTTCATCGATCTGACCTGTGTTCATAGAACATACTAGGGATAGAGGATTTGGGAAAAATATTTAATTGCAAATTTTCTTACCAGTATTGCATCTTGTTTTAAATATAGGATTCTGAGTTCACATTTTAACATTTCCAGGAGAATTGACAAAAAGATTGAAATAGGCCTATGAACTGATAACCTGATAAAAACATCACATGTATTTCATGTTTGTGCAGATCTAAACCGCAGGATTATCCGTTTTTATGCAGAACAAAACAGGATATTTTGTTGTTTGTGGAGGAATGTATTGTGTATTTCAAAATTGTAGCCTCGTGTCCATTAAAATAGTGATTTTGATTTGATTTCGATTGTGCAGCCTTATGCCATACGGTGGAATATTCAGGCAAATGTATATAATTTTCATGGAGACCAGTTTGTTGCAGACCCTCCCTCAGAAAAGTTACATTGTGCACCTTTAATTCTGATCAAATTTAGTAAACTTGGTATAGAGTTTATATTTATCACATATTTAATTTGAAATGTTATTTGTGTACAGGTAGTGCTGGGAGACATGGAAAAAAGATTAATTGTGGTTTTACTGTACTTTTATTAATTGATCATGACTTTTTTTTATTTTTTATTTAAAAACAAATGTGTCTTTCAATATAAAGGTTCAGTCAGTGTCATTTACCAAAACATCTCTCCTCCTTTCCAAATCACACACTTTTACTGCCTCAGGATTGACTGGTAGACTATGTCGATTAAATATACTAAATGAATAATGGTGATCTTCAAACAAATTAATCACAATCAATTAATATTTAATTATTTACGCAGTAGTACATTGGCCTGTCACAATATTTTGTAATTTCAATATTATCGTTAAGCGCAACGAATGGATTGTTGACTTAATTGTCAACTCATTTTATAATCAACTAATCATTAACTGAACTATCCACAGACTTCAACAGATAACATGTGCAGAGAGAAGAGGTTTTATGACTCAGATAATATAATAAATACATCAAAATAACACAGAAATTTTATAAAATGTAGTGTTTTGATGAAAAACATATATTTCTGTAAGTATACATAGTCAAGTGTCCTCAAATGATGTAACTTTAGCCCTATCTGGGTCTTTAGTAACATTAGTAAAAAAATAATCTAATAAATGGCCCGAAACAACTAATCGATTAATCTATACAATAATTGCTACACCAGTTGATCATCAAAATAATCGTAAATTGCAGCCCTAATTTTTGGAACAATGTAACATGTTTATGGTTTGTTGTTTTAATATGCATTGTGTTTAAAATATGTCATAGGTCCAGGTTTGGCATTTGTCGCTTACCCAGAAGCCCTTGCTCTGCTGCCAGGCTCAGTGTTCTGGTCCATCTTATTCTTCCTCATGCTGTTCATGCTGGGAGTCGATACTCTTGTAAGCCCCACACAGAGACAATGGTGCATGAGGCCCTTTCCCTGTAATAATGCCATGCTCTGTTACCCACAGTTCGGCAACATGGAGGGCATCACCACGGCGGTGCTGGATGAGTTTCCACAGCTCAGACAAAACACACTGCACAAGTCTTTGTTCTTGGGTGCACTCTGTTTTGCCTTCTACCTTATGGGCCTCCTCTTGGTCACAAATGTAAGTGACCTGCATAAATAACAACAAATGCGTTCACTATGAATCCATGTGCCGTTACACTCACATCAGTCGCGTGTGTTCATAGGGAGGCATTTACTGGTTCACCCTCATTGACTCGTTCAGCACCAGTTTTGGTCTCATCATAATCGTGCTCTTCATGTGCCTTGGCATCTCCTTTTTCTATGGTATATCACCCACATCCTTCAATGTATTATCTTCATCAGTCTTTTTCATCTCACTATTTATTTAAAACTTCACTTCTTATAGATACTTCTAATAGCAGGGCTAGTCAACTTAAGGCCTAGGGGCCAAATCAGGCCTCCAAATGATCTGATCTGGTCTATGGTCTTCCAAATATTAAATTACGGTAAAAAAAATATGTCCTCTTGTTTACTGTAACTTTGGTTTAGTATTAGTCTTTGTGACCTCAACTTGTGGTAAAAACGGAAAATTTGGCCCTCTGAAAAATTAAGTTGAATTGCCCGGCCTTGCAGTGCATTTGCATTGTCAGTGTTCATTTGTTACAGTCCTTTTTTAATCTTTTCTTACTGGTATTTAATGTCTTATGTGCCAATAGGAGTGAACCAGTTTTGTCAGGACATCATAGATATGATCCGTCACTGCCCTCCGTGGTGCACCAAAGTTTTGCTGTACTTCAAAGCTTGCTGGGTTTTCTTCACTCCGTTTATTTTATTGGTAAGTACATGTCCAGTACATTTGCATACAATACTATAGGGCTGCAACAAGTTTATTGATTAATCACAACTAATCAATTATAGAAATGAAATAATCAAATCATGATTCAGATTCATAGGCAAAAAATGACACGGGAAATGTGTAAATTTTGTGTTTTTTTGAGTAAAACACTCATTCTTCTGTTCTATTCTGTTCAGTCAAACGGCTTCATTTCAGCTTTATCTGGTTAAAATTTAGAAAAAATCTCATCTTGACTTAACTTTAGCGTTCTAAACAACTAAGTGATTAATCGAAAGAATAATCACTAGACTAATCGATTACCAAAATAATTGTTAGTTGCAGCCGTACAATACTAATGAAAGCCAACCAGTTTAATGCTGCTTCATTAATTCTCAGGGAAAATTCAATAATGCTATATTTACACTTCCTCTTAAATGTTCTCTATGTAGTATCTTATTTCTGCATTCACTGTAAGCGTAATTTGATCTAGTATATTATAAATCCTGGTGCTGTTTAAACATGCAGGTACTTTATTGGTAAGCCAGTCAAATCTGTTCTGTAATAAGAAGCTGAAACTGAACTGAAACCCAGTGGAAATAATCGAAATGCAGTTTTGTAACTCTCTTTACAGTGTAAGTTGCTCACTGAGTGTCTTTCTCTTGTGCATAGTTCATCCTGACGTACATCTTTATTGAAATGTACAACACGCCCCTCCACTACGGGTCCTATGTGTATCCGATGTGGGGGAAAGCGCTCGGTGTGTGCATGGCAACGACCTGCTGTCTACAGATCCTCATTTGGGGCATTGTCGCCATCAGCAAAGAAACTGGGACGCTGAAAGACGTCAGTATCACCTCTATGTCCTCGTCGGGTCTTGTTACACTACAGTTTATGCAGTACCCCTCCTACAATACCCACAAACATGCAAAGATTAACTAAGTGTGCTGAATATCATGAGCCTTTTACTGACACTAGAAATTTGAAAGGTTTTATTTGAAAAACACTCCTCAACATTAGGACAGAGAGGCAGAATTATGGGCAGCACAACTGATAAATGTGTTTATTTGCTTTTTTTTTTTACCTCGTTTTAATCCATGGAGCTTTTGTTTTGCTCAGATTAACTTTTTTTTTTGTATAGCACTTAGCTAGCTTGTTTGCTAACAGCAGCTGGAGATTTAGGACACTTTTACTGCCACACAACAATAACTTTAAATTTCCTCCGCAAAGAGACTTGGAAATATCTTATTTAAGGAGAAATCAGATTAACTGCGTATGATCCCAAAGTCTATATCAGTGATAAATGTTAGCGTAGCTGCAGTTTTCCCATTGTTTATCTGGTTTCCAACAACTGTCTACTTGATTTCTTACAAACTAAATATTCAGCAGTTGTAGACTTTTATTTATGTTATCAGACTGTAGCTGTTATTTCACATTTTAGTTGTGTCTTGAGCTCCTACAAGTGAAAATGTCATTACTCACCATCGGTTCATGCCAACCTACGTCACATCAAGAACAGAGTTAAATTCATGGCTTGGAGCCATTCCCATCTATGGCAGTGGTTCTTAAACTAGGGGTCGGGACCCCAATGGGGGTCATAAAATGATTTCCGGGGGTCCCCAGATGATGGGGAAAAATTGATCCAAATAGTCTTAAACAAGGCTTGACCCCTTCAAATGCAGTGGTAAATGTAGATCCCTATTTGTTGGCCAATCAAAGTCATTTTTCTAGGTCTGTATTCTCAAAATAAAATCAAACATTAGATATAAGGCTAATTTATCACTTTGCGTGCCCTATTTTTTGTTCGCGAATGTGAAATATTGTTATTCTGGGGGGTCGCGACTGAAAAAGTTTGAGAACCACTGATCTATGGGAAGCGTCAAGTGTCTACTCTTTGTACGTCAAGCGTTTACTTTTTTATAAAAATGCAGCTGTGCTTTTGTATGATGTCATTTGTTGTTGTATAATTGTCAGAATCACAGTAAAGATTAGGACTGTTCTGATATTGGAGCAGTTTATGCAGATTTTCTTTATATTTGTTTACATTAGCGACCAGAATCGAGATGGCTGTGGGTAGTGTACAGGTCACGTGTCTGGCATGAACTGATTGACTCTCATACAATTTTGCCACTCACTGTTAAAATTCTGAATGTTGTGACGTCACCTGCATAACCTCTATGCTATGTTTTCTTTTTTACAGCGTTTTCAGAAATCTATTCGACCTCTAAATTCCTGGAGGGTGAACAATTTGAACAGCACTGGGCGAGTGGAGGAGCGGGTGGAGCCGGAGAGAGTGGAAGCTCCGTTTACAGTGACGCTCACGGATATGGACTTCACCGCCATGACGTGGGAAGTGGGAAGCCAAGCGTGACAGAGAAAGACTTATTTTATGGAGGAATATTACAATTGCACAACTTGACTCTGGGAGCTGCTTCTATACAGACTGTCCGGCAGTGCACCTGGATTTATTCCCTAAAATACGTTGTTTTGTTTACCAGTTGTTTACCATCTGGACAATCTTCAGCGCTTTTTTATGTTTTGAAGAGAAATGTGGACGTTATGGACTCTCTAATTTATTAACATTGCCAGTGTCAGTAAATAAATTATTGTTGAAAGGTTTGTGTTAAAACAGGATCTTGTTTATGAAAAAAATATCGACTCCAGACTCCCATCTCACTTAATGTTCTGCAAAAATGTACAGTAAAAAAACAACGCACAAACACACATACACACAAAAACACTTCTTGTGTTTTTAAAAGCTTTCTCTTCTAAAACTATGATGTTACTGTTTAATATATAATATAAAGATAATAAAAAACATATGTTGCCAAACTAGATATAGTAGTTATTTTATTTTTTTCTTTGGGTCAACAGAAATTGTTAAGCCTGAAGTTTGCATAAATTTGACATTAAGAGAAAAAAAACTGTGGTTTTAAACTTAGTGGCTTGGTACTGTACTAATGCTTACTGTTCAAACGTTTATTTTCTTACTTGATCCCTAAATTGTGCCTTATTATTACACAGTCCACATGTTGTTTGACAGATGTTAATTTAATTGTTGAATGTAGAATCGGAGATAATTAATAATGTGCTGCATTTTGTATTTTTGGAAAATACTAATTTACCTTGCTCTTAATTTGTGCATTTTGTCATTGTGCAAAAATAAAATATTTGTCACAGTATGGACGTCATCATTGCATTTACCTGTTTTTTCCACAAGAGGACGGTCAATAACCCATAGGCAAACGTTTATCTAGTTATATTACAACTATTGTAACTATTATAAACAATACTAGTAATTTAATATATCGTAATCAAAAACACAATTACAGCTCATAAAACATTGCGGACCTGGTCCGAATAAAACAATTCTTTGAAAAAAGATACGCCATGAATATAAATGAGCGGATATTGCGTCTACTTTTTCCCGCGTTTTCTCGTCGTGAGTTCGGGTTCGCTTGTTTTCTGGATCGCCGTAACCTGTAGTCACGTGGTATGGTAAATTACAGTTTTGAGATTATGATACAGATCCAGTTCTAAGCAATGCATTCCTTTAATAAATTGTTAGACCATTGAACACCAATCATACTATTTCTCAAAATTAATTTTATCCTGACTTATTTTACCATTTAGCTTTAAAAACAAACACAACCGCGAAACCCGTGAAACAAAACAAACGCCCCTCACACACGGATTGAGGAAGTCGGCCGGGTTGTCTCGTATTGTTGCCACGGAACCCGTGTATTGTGGTTTACGCTTTGTTATCGCCTTATTTTGTACGTTTTTATTGTAGTATTGCCAGAAATTGCGATTAAAGAACTGTTTGAACTGTTTTGACAATGCCACCCAAAAAGCGCAACTCTGGGACACAAAAAGACCCCGTCAAACCCGGTGCTGAAGTGGGAGCTCAATCGGACAAGAAGGAAAGCCCAGTTTTATCTCTGAAGAAGTAAGTCATTGTGTTAGACTTTGTTTGTTTTTAAGTCCATGTTGAGTTTTATTTAGGCTACTACCAACATAGACCCAGATTAAAGCCTAGTGTGCAGATACTTTATAATCTTCTTGCCACAAACTTGTTAAACCAGTGTAATACCAAGTGGAACAACACATTTCTACATAATAACAAGGTCCCTCGTCCCACTTATTTAGTCCCACCTAGTGCCACATGTATTTGCGTTGTAAACAGAATAATGTAAGTATTCCTTGCAAAAAATAAAATAAAATCATCACTTCTTTGTGTCCTGTCTTTGTGCATAGTAATATGACATAATATCTTATTATTACAAACTGTCAGTAGTGTTTTAAGGGTTAATGGCATTGACAATCACACACATTTCAAGCAGTTGCTATCCATAAGCCTAAATGTATCTTGTTAGTCCAGCCACAACCACAACTTGTCACACTTTTCCTACTATTACTGCTCGTGCCTTACTCTTTTGTTGCTTTCCATCTCCAGACACCGAGATAAAGACACAGAGTTTGTCATCTTCTGCAAGAACCTTCATGTGTCTGACCTGGTATGTGAGCAGGCCTGGAAACTGTGGAAAACTATACAAGAAACTGTAAATGAAGTGGTGGTATGTATGTTTTTCTTTATTCTATGCCAGTGATACCAACCTCTTGTTTTTGAGTGTCCCTTAGACTGTGTCTCACTCTTCCAAGTAAACCCTGACTCGTGTATGGGTGATTCTTTTGATAAATAAATCTGGTATTGACAATTTCATTGTGCTACATTTTCTTGCTTTAATGATCTTGTCCTCCATAGGGATGTCACAATATCAAATTTAAGTGCTACAATCATTTATTTTTTTAAATGATTAATCATGATCACAGAGACCAAACAGAAATCTTATATTTTCTTTGATTCCCATTATCTAACACGTTACTACTCCACATGTTTGAGACCTACTTTACTTACTTTAACTTTCTGAACGACAAGATATAATCAAAAACAGCCATATTCAAATGTACTTTACATTTAGGTGTTTTTGTTTGGACAATAGATTGAATTTAAAAGACGACATTTGCTTCTAAAATTGTCACAACTATATTTTAGTCCTTAACAATATACTGCGACTTGAATAAACACGGTTATTGATTAACTGAATAATCTTGACATCCCTCAATGTCCATCAACTTCCTATAAAAACAAAAAGTGTACTGCAAAGAACATTTTATATTCAAATACCATTCAACTTCACCTCTTTTTTAAATCTATAATCAATCCAAGGTCATCCTGGTAAATCCCTGTGTTCCCTAAATCCCTGTGTGCCCCTGCTTGGAAACACCAATTTGTGTTATGTTTGCCCTTGTTTTGTCAAAGTGGAATAATTTTCTTTTTGCTCTCTTTCTTCCAGGAGGGCCGCACAAAGCTGTGGGGGGCGTGTGTTTTTGTGACCGTGACAGACCTTGATGCAACATGTTTCACCTTAACTCAGCTTCTTAAAGCGGTCAATATGAAGTAAGTTTATCATGACTCACTACATGGTACCACTTTATAATAACTGCACCGTAATTAGCTTCATGCATGAACAAAGACTTCATGAATTCATAATGAACAAATAGATTATTAAAAAATGATCCAGGCAAGTGTCAGAGCATTAATTAGAGGTGGGCAATATATCAAAATTTAGAATGTCATTTTGAAGATGAATATTGAGTATGTCGTTTATTATTGTATGTTGATATTTCTTCATTTTTGTGATACATTTTGCAGACATTTCACATCTGTCTGATAATTAAGCCTCAACTAATGTGTTTAAAGACATGTTTTTAAAAATTTCTGTTGGATTGACAATATCTTCAGACGTATCGATATCAATAACTCAAAAAAACAAACCAAGAGTTATTCCTTTTTGTCACTGTCGCCCACCTCTAGTATTAAGTTGTTACTAACTGAATCATTTTTCATTATGAATTAAGTCTTTTTCCATGTTTTATTAAGGTTAGGTTTCAATCTCAGTCTTTTTTTTACCTGGTTATATGAAGGTTAATAAAATAAAATGAAGTGAAGTCATTATATATTAACTTTCTTCTTGTGATTATGCTCTAGTATTATTACTATTCCCTTAAAAGTGCACTATGTAACTTTTTCTGCTCACCTGCTTATCTTCATGGAGATCTTTTTTTTTTTCTTTGCCTGGTAAGTTCTACAGCATGTCATTAAACTGCACTATCACCATGGAGACAAGCAGGTCAAGTTAAAGGTCTGGGTCCTCATTTATAATGGATTGCGTAGATTTTTTGCTGAGCACGTGCATAGCCTAAGCGCCCACTAGAGGCGTACGCCACGCAAAATCCTGATTTATGAAATCCTTCGTGCGCACTCACTGCTTCATAGATCCACCTGACGCTTAAGGCGTGCGGACATCACGCTGCCTTTGATCCCGCCCCGACCACATCTTCAGCACCCATATATGGACCATGCAAATGAGCGCATACATATTCTGGAAATTAAATGTACGTCTGTCTTTCAGTCCAGCAAAGCTGGCATCACGAAAGAGAAACTTTACTAAAGCAGAAATAGAAGCTCTTGTGGAGGAGGTTCATGCTGATAAACGGGGCTCTCAAGTCTCACGCATCGGCCGAGAGACACACATTTCATCTCCATTTCTCACACTGAAAAATCAAAATGTTGACCATAATATAGTCACAAATGTATGTAACTAAAATATTGTTTTTAACAGTTCATCAGTCAGTAGCATCTGAAATTCTATCAATTTATAGAAAAATGGCACAAAATATATTTTTTTTCTCAATAACGAAGTGCACTTCACAACAAAGCCCTCTTTTATCTTGAAAGTACCAAACTGGAAGCGTGTAGTGTTTATCTGTGAACCTGACATCAGAGACGCAATGAAACTTTTCTGAGACTTTATGGCGCAAACTAGACAGGACTTTGGTGCAGAAAACACAGCTGAAAGGTGTGGAAACGGCAGAGGGACAGATCACACCTGCTGCCGCAGCAGAGGTAAGTTTGTGCAGCCGCCGCACCACACGTTCTCCTATGACCCATGCGTGTCTCTCTCTCCCGTGTCCCACACACACGCTTCAACACCTGTCAGCACTAGGCCGTGTCTTCGTAGCCCCCTCGGGCACAGCGCTCCCCGCTGCGGGAGAGCATGAGTGAAGTGCTTTCCTATTCACTGTTTAGCCATTGCGTATCGTTGTTTCTCTGTGTGTCCAGACTTTGCGTAGAGCTTACAGAGGGGTCTCAGTTTGCTCAGAGATAAGCAAAATCCTGTGCCTAGTGGAAGTTTTATAGATACCACGGATGGTGCAGAGGGCGGGCTACGCACTGCGTAGTGCGTAAGCAAGCTTTATAAATGAGGCCTCAGATCTGTGGAAGGGCGATCTATTTTTAGCAATAAACGGCTGTATTTGAATAAATGTAAGAAAGATACGTTTAGTACCACTCCGCAAAGCAATAAAAGCCAGTATTGGATCTTCCACCTGTAAAGTTACATAGTGCACTTTTAATGATATGTATTTTATGCTACTTTTCTTGATCCCCGCAGTGTCAAAGGGTTTCTGGCTCTGGTGCGAAAACTTGATGTGAATCTGGATACTATCAGTACAAAAGTGAATGCAGCTGTAATGAGGCTGGAAAAGAAGTACGATGTGACTCTGGCTCTTTACCAGAGGTTTGAAAAGTAAGAAGATTTAAATTTAGTTAGAAGTTAGTCTGACCTGTGACGTGACCTAAGAACTAAAAAGTTAAATGTCTTGTTTCAGAACATGTAAGAATATATTTGTTTTGGGCTCAAATGAAGGGTAAGTTGATTTATTTAATAACTATCGCTTTGAATTTGATAAATATTTTATTTGTATTGTATTCCGTGGTTAACCGATTGATGAACATGTTTATTTTTTTAGGAACTGGGAGTTTGCACGAACTTGCTGGACACTGTTTCTCTTGGCCAAAGGTACTTTCCACTAACAACACATCTGTCAGAAATGTAAAAACAATACATACAATTTCTTTCCCTTTTATTTTGACTTTCCTTTCTAATTTTCTCTTAGCATTAAACAGTATTCCACTCTTTTGTTATGTTTTCTTCTTCTATCACTCGTATAAAATTACACTTGTTCTTTTGTTCTGTTATAGGAAAAGCTCTGCAGATGGAGGACGACCTAGTCATATCTTTCCAGTTGCTTCTTTGTGCAATGGAATTTTTTATTAAGCGCTGTCCTGTGGACCTTGTGCAACCTCTTTACAGTAAGTTTCAACAGCAAGCTTTTTGTAAAATATAATATAAAAAACATTATATAGTGAGTCACATGGCTCCTTACAAGTTTGATAACATAAAATGTTTAATAATTAGATGAAGACAACTTCTGCTTTTACATTTCACTTTCTGTGGGAGGAAACAGAATTCACTAAATATGAGAATCAGATTTGGAACCCATAGGGTTTTTTGTTTTTTTTTTGTGGAAAAAGTTTCATGAGGGATTACACAGATGTAAATAAATCAGAATACTCATGATGAGATTAGGTTTAAAGCTAACAAGGTAACTAGCTATAATTGATGTTTCTCTCAGAATCAGCCATCACAGTCCAGAGTCCTCCAACACGAACATCTCGTCGAAGCCAAAGCAAAGCCAAAACGCGCCCTCCTGAACTAGAGCTTGACGTGCAGCTGCTGGAGACCTTAAGCAAAGAAAATGAATGCAACGCTGAAGAGGTACGGCTGTGAACTCTTGCATTTATTTCACACCAGCCATACTTCTTTATGTTTAATCATCTGTTGAACGTACTGTTACAGGTGAAGAACGTATATCAGACAAGCTTCATCGCGTTCTTGGAGTCATTGGATCTGTCAAAATCTGCAGAGTTACCTCAGGTTGGTGCCATTAATCTAAACTGCTAATGCAGTTTGCCTCCACCTTTTTTTTCCTTCTGACAAAAAGGCTTTTAAAGCTTATGCAGCTGCTTCCTTTTACATACAACTTGTTGGTGTAGGTTGGATAAGGTATCTATGGTGTCAGTAAAATGTATATGACTAGTAATAAAACGGCTATGACTGTTCATAAACTCTAAAAGCACTAAACTGAAAATTATCCAATGTAAAATATATAGTTATAGATAGTGTATATATATAGACATTAAAAGTCAAATATAATTTGTTTTTATCAGGTTAATCGGCTCAACCAGCAGTATGAAGAGCACTACCTCAAGGAGAGGGACTTTGATGCCCGACTGTTTTTGGATAGAGACGAGACCATCCTTGCTCCTAAAATTGAAATGTAATTTAGTCTTCATCCTTTACAGTAGATGTAGTGGTTGAATGTTGACTGTTTTTTTCTTAAATGCAGAACACAAGTGGAAAAAACACCAAAGAAAACTTTACAGGAAGATGACGTCCGTATCCCTCCACAAACCCCAATCAGGTCGGTTTAGAGAAGTGAAACCTACTTGTTAATCTGAATGTTTTTTTAAAATGTGTGTTTGTGCCTAGGGCTGCAATGACATCCATTCAACAACTTCGAGGTGATCTTGTCTCCAATGGCGACAGGCCCTCTACCAATCTGAATACTTATTTTAAAGTATGTCTCTTAACACAACTGTAGAAATATAGGTGTTGTTAATTTACACTTAAATTAACTTGAAGCATTTCTGTTCAGAATTGCACTGTGGACCCCACACAAAATGTGCTGAAACGACTGGAAACTCTTGGACAGACCTTCAGCCAAAGATTCAGTCAAGCTGTTGGTCCACGCTTCATTTCTACTGGGAAGCAAGTAATATAACAGATTGTTTAATAACAATTCACAGCAAAAACATCGGATTTTTTGGCTAAAAGTTTGTTTTTATTTTCATCAGAGATACACCCTTGGTGTCAGACTGTATTATAAAGTGATGGAGGCGATGCTGAAATCGGTATGAAATACAGTGGTTTATTACATTTTAAATGTACATTTTCAATTTGACCATGCAATATTTCTAATATTTAGGAAGAAAAAAGACTCTCCGTGCAGAATTTCAGGTATGCAGCTCTGCGCATTATTATAACAATATTACTGGGTTGTATTTAGCATTCCTGTTATTTTGCTCACAGTAAATTGCTCAATGACTCCAAATTTCACACATCTCTTCTGGCTTGTGCTCTGGAGGTTGTCATGGCAACGTATGGAGGTAAGTAATATCTTTTAGTGCTTGTGAGATTTGCTTAGTCTTTAGTAATACTGTTTGTGTCATTGATTAGAGAGCAGTTTTAAATCTGGAGGAAATGGTGATGAGTCGTCTGAAAGCCACCTGTGCTTCCCCTGGATTCTGGATGTCTTTGAACTCACGGCCTTTGACTTTTACAAAGTGATAGAGAGTTTCATCAAAGCTGAGCCCACTCTGAGCAAAGACATCGTCAAACATTTGGAGACCTGTGAAAACCTCATCATGGAGAAGATTGGCTGGCTCACGGTCAGTACTATATCATTTTATTATTTATGTGAACATTAAGAAGGGGTATTAAAACAACAAGTGAAGGTTAGATTTAGCAATTAGGTTCAGATTAAACATTCTTCTAATAGAGGATTTTGCTAAAATACAACAGGCAATTGGTGCAGTGTTGTGTGTCATTTACTGCCACTGCCTCTGGACGATGGCTCTCGGTGCACCAGTCTCCTGGAAAAGTAATAGATGAGTGGATTTAGGCAGCAGTTGGAGCTGGCCACTGAAAGCACCACTGGGTGCAGGGCCTTGGTTACTTTGGCCAAGGCACAGCTGGGCAGCAGTCCAACATGAGTAAGCGTGTAGCCCAACAGGTTGATATGATAGGGAACAAAACAAAGGAGAAACACACCCAGAACCCAGTAGATGATGGTGAGCGTGTGCTTACGGCGCAAGCTGTGGGAGTGGTGTCGCGACTGACGCAGCACTGTTAGCACTTTGCAGTAGCTGTAGAGCAGGAGTCCTGCGGGAAGCACAAAGCTCCCCTGCACCAGCCCCAGAGCCACCAGGATGATGGTGCGATGCTGTGCAGAGCCAGGGTCCAGCAGGCAGGGCTCGTGTTGGTGAGTGGCAGCAGAGCGCAGCAGCAGCAGGCCCAGACTGAGCCCTAACACCAAGCACCACAGTACCGTGCTCAGCAGCTGCGCCACACACTGCCGCCGCACTGTGGAGCTGAGCGGGTGAACCACCGCAAAGTAACGGTCCACCGCAATGCACACCAGGAAGAATATACTCCCATACAGACTGATGTATTTTAGAGTGAATGTGAGCTGGCAGAACGTTGCTCCCGGAGTCCAAAGGACCCTGGCTGAAAGGGACTGAGCCTTTTGATGATAGTAGTAGATTCTCAGAGGTAGAGACACTACAAAAAACATGTCTGCGACAGATAGACTGACTATGTAGATGGCAGTGCTGTTGAGCTTGTTGTGAGATCGCTGGCACAACATGGTTAAAGCCAAAGTGTTGGTCACCAATCCGACCAGGAAAATGATGCTGTAGGACACTTGATAGAAGATGAAGCGGTAGGTCGTGTTCACAGTGCAGTTAGACAGGGCGCTTGGCTTGACTGGCTCTTGACTCATGTTCCACTGGTCCATATTTATATAAAAGACCTTGATGCTACCCACATGTATGGATGAAGAGGAAATGAGTTCAGTGGAGTCGGGTTGCTTTGTCACAACAGTTACACCTGCAGCAAATAAGAATTTCATGAGCTATAAAACTTGAGTCTATATGTTGAGGAGACATAAATCCACTGTAGGGCAGTGAGCAAAATGAATATTTGTTACATCAGACAAACACAGGTTGCCTGTAAAAGATCAAATGTTTCCATAAAACAGGTAAACACCAATGTCTATTTAATTCAGACAGAAAAAAATGCTTTAACCTTCATTAAGGGTTTGGTTTAGTTTTAGTATACTTGGTTGAAAATATTAAGACATCACACCAGATACATAACATATTTGACTCAGATTCTAGGTGCTCCTTATTTTGCAGACATAAACATAATCTTTTTTTAAGCTTGTGATATACACATCCCTGTGTTGTATTTGCATAATATTATAGATGGATATTGCCCATCCTGAAGTAGATTTGACTGTCCGTTTAAAAAAGACAACATTAATCCCATTACTCACCTCAGACGGTAACCTCAGTGGAGCAGCAGAGAACTGTAAGAGTCTGAGGAGACAAACAGGTGCTTCGAGTGGTCCCCGCCCACCTGGTCACTCTGTTACATACTGTCCATCTCCTACACTCTATCGGCCTAAAGGTGTTTAATGGCAAGACACCAGATTCTTCTGTTCATGCAACTAATGTGTCCTTAGTAAAGACCATTTAGTCTTGGTATGGGCAGATAGTTATCACATTATGGAACTGAAATCTCACGCTAGGGCTATTGGGGGTGCACGGTGGCAGAGCGGCTAGAGCTTCTGCCTCTCAATAAAGAGATCGTGGGTTCGAATCCCGCACCACCCCAACATCGTGGTTTCGAATTCCGAACCACCCTAACATCACACGATCTCTCTGGGTGGAGTCTGCATGTCCTCCCCGTGTTACCGTGGGTTCTCTCCGGGTTCTCCGGCTTCCTCCCACCGTCCAAAGACATGACTGTGTAGGTTAATTGAGAACTCTAAATTGTCCCTAGTGAATGAATGTGAGAGTGAATGGTTGTCTGTCCTTGTCTGTCTCTCTGTGTTAGCCCTGCGACGAGTTGGCCACTGTCCAGGGTGTACCCCGCCTAAGGCCCAAAGTCACTGGGATAGGCTCCAGTCACCCGCGACCCCTAACGGGAATAAGCGGTAGAAAATGAATGAATGAATGAATGAATGAAATTTTTATTGATGCAATGAGTAAATCGCAAAGGCTGCAATTAAAAAGTACCACCATTTCCGAACGAAATATCCTGTTCTATTCTGCATAAAAATTGTTAATTTAGATCTTTTTCAGTCTTTTTGTAAATTCTCCTGGACGCATTTAAAATGTGAACTTTGAACAGAATGCTATTATTAAAACATAATTTGCAAATCTAATCACAATACTGTCAGAATTAATTGAAATCAGACCCCAAAGTTTCCCAAAAAGTGGCCCCATAAAGTTTGTACTCACTAACTTTCTGGGGTCATGCCAGTGAAGTAAAGCCATCTCTATATAGATCAATGATGTAAAGTTAGGTTATGAAAAAGTTATGTTTAAGTATATGGTTTAGTTAAGGCAAGTAAATTATGGGTAAAATTAGGATGAGTCTGTAGGAAATCAGTGGAAGTCAATGTAATCTCTACAAAAAGAATGTGAATCCAAAATGTATCAATGTGTGAAGTTTTGAAAGTGCCTGGGAGGGTAGAAATGTTTATTATTATTATTATACTGTATATTTTTGTATTTTCCCTAACACCAATAAGTTGTGTATGAGGTATAAAGAAACTCTGAAAACGTGTATTTTTATTGATAGCAATTTTTTAATCACATGCTCATTCGTCACAACAATTTTAAACTTTTGCATATCATGAGGAAAAAAATGGTATTTGTTGAAATACAACAGAGCTGCATAACACATGATTGAAATGATTGTATTTACTGAAATCACACAGGATTGATTTGAAATGTTCACACATGTTTTGGCTGTAAAATGTGCCAATTATCTCATCTCAGTCTCTTGGGGTACAACTCTGTGGTTAGACGTGCCGTTGCAGGTTCCTGTTTCACAATTTTCTGTTCTGCTAAATGACTAATGTGTTCATGTCAGTGTAGACCCTCGGGCTACAGCCACCACAGGAATGCTGTAGTGTTCAGTCTTGTAGCACATAACTTAAAAGTATGTCGTCAGGCTGGTCTTCTGTGAGGAGGCTGTGTCAAACGCCGTTATAACTTCTCATGTATAGAACTGTAAACACTTTAAATATTTACACTTAAGTTATTTTATGACACACAGTCATTTCTACATTATGCTAATCTACAAAGTGCTTACAATCAGATAAAACACACTTTTCAATCATGTGATCAACACACAAAAGCTACAGTACATTAAACTAGTTTAATACTGGTTCAACATAGTCAAACATAAAGATGTAGTGTCCTGTACAAACACATAGCATCAAATATAACAGTTACAATCAAACACAACAAAAGGACAAATACAAAATTATTAAGAGTGTTGGCTTATGGGTTTGCGCCCTTCATTTTCCCTAAATGTTTTTGTCTGAATTTGCAGACTCATCACACAGTTTTGATAGAGGTGGTCTTAGAGTAAGACTTTTGGGGGTTGAGACTGGACTGTTCCTGGAACTGTCCAGCTGCAGTCTGTCGAAAAGGTTGGTCCCATTTTGCCATCTTGTAGATTTGCGTTTGATGGAGCTCTGAATGGTCTCTGAAGTGAAGTAATAAATCACTGGGTCAAAGCAGCAGTTGGTGACCGCGATACACAGAGCGATGGGGTAGATGGTGCGGACCACAAACTCTGCTTCGCATCCTTGAAGTACCTTGGAGCGAACCAAGGCATAAAATATGAGGTTGACATTGTAGGGAATGAAACAGAAACAGAATATGCCAATATGGACAATGATCATCCTTAAAACCTTAGCTTTGTTGAGGTTTCCTCCTCGACTGATGGTCTGTGGGCTTTTTAACGTTCGTAGCACCATGGCCGAACAGAACACGTTGAGCAGAAGTGGGATGATAAAACCCACAGTTTCAATAACTATCACCACTTTGGACAGCTCCGACCTCCACTGGTCTTTGGAGTAGTTCTCAAAGCAGTAGTAGGTGGAAGAATTGATATTTTTGAGGGATGTTGTCTTCAGTTGATAGCCAACAGCAATGCCTCCAGAAAGTATGATTGTCCACACGGTTAAACAGGCCAGTTTGGCATTTCGTTTGGTGCGAATGGTTTGAGAGCGAAAGGGATACATGATGGCCAGGAAGCGGTCTATACTGATGCAGGTGAGAAATAAGATGCTCCCATACATGTTTGTGTAAAATAAAGCCACAGAAATCTTACAAAGCACTGGGCCAAAAATCCACTCCCGCTTCACAAAGTAGACAATTCGAAAAGGCAGACTGAGAACGAAGAGAGAGTCCGACACCACCAGGTTCATCATGTACGTCGTCGTTTCATTTCTAAGTTTCAGAGTACAAGCAAATATGTACACAGCTACTGTGTTGAAGAGAAGTCCAACCACAAACACCAGGCTGAAAACTGCACTGTACAGGGGATATTTGAAATTATCGCTTCTGTTGCATGAAATATTGAACTGGGAACCACCCAGAGCGCTGGAGTTAGAGACTGAAATGGAGCTGTTATACATGTTTCCAGTTTGTTTCAAAAGAGAAAAATACAGTCAAATGTGTCCTCTTGTTACTGGCACTTTTAAATTAGCATATCACTGAGCAGTAGCAAAATTCTTATTGAAAATTAACCTCTTCATGAAGTTGTCCAAGTATCCAAGTATCCAACACCTGCTGATGATCTATTTTCTTTGATGCAAATTTGAAGAAAAAAATTGTTTTCTGAAGTATTTACCTCTTCCTCCTTTGACAAAACGTCCTGTGTCTGTCTTCAAAAACGCTGATGGCTCATTAACTTATTGTATGGTCCACTCTCCCGGTGGATCCAGCTGAACCTGTCCAAACCAAGTCTATAGTCCGCTACTCTGCAAGTGTTTAGTCAAATGCTTCACCCAAAGAACTGGCTTGACTGTCGAGAGCTGAAGGGTGGAGCTTTCATAGACCAAAGTCCTCCCTCTGTTATTTTTATTGTGTAGTAGAGTAAGTTTGCATATTGTACTCAAACAATTGTTAAGTTAATTAATACTCACAGATAGGACTAAATAGTTATTTCCTTTTGACTTAGCTTTTTGTTTTGTTTTTTCACACATAAAACACAGATTAGATGGATCCGAAACAGATTAGATTCACAATGTCCTGATTCATCTTAGTAAGTAATCTTATTTAAAAAGCTGAGGGTAAATTCCTTTACGTCATCGCACACTGTACAGTGAGACACTGACATGTACTTTTGCTTTTGAGATTTGTCAGTCCAGAGCAGGGTGTGGTAAAAGTGACACGCAACAAGCCTGTACCGGTACCTGCAGCTGCTGTGAGCTTTACGATCCACAACCACCAGTGATCTGTGTGGTTTGTGCTTTAGGCCATGCCCCGAGGCAAATGTGGTTTCAAAATGTACACATATTTCATTATATTACATTGTCTATAGCAAAGAGTTGTGTTCTGGCTGAACCTGATAGCGTTGTTTTTTTCAGTACAGTATCTTAAACAGAAAGGTGTGCTCTTGCGTCAACAAAATGAGCAACCCATAATCCGCTGCTTAATTAGACACTCATATTTTCCAAACCGGTGATCGTCAAGAAATCTTACATGGAAAAATATAAACACAAGACAAGACATTTGTAGCACTCATGTCGCATCACATCCTCTTGCAATAATCACAGATTTGTGTGTATTGCTGCCTGTTTGATTCCTGATAAGTGAAATGATACTGTGTTTTCAGGGCTCTCCGCTCTTTGAACTCTTGAGGCTCGAGCAGGAGGCCGGTGCAGCGGAGACGCCAGTGGAGACACCAGCCAACCTCAATCAACCGCTGCAGCACAACCACACAGCAGCTGATCTGTGAGTGCTGTCGGCCAAGTGTCAAATTACTAATTCACTCTCAACATTATGGTATATCAACAGTAAGGGATGCAATCTGGAAAGGAGAAACATCTTCTTGAGACTCTATTATAGTCTAATATATTTTTACACGTATCGATATTATGTTATTATTGTTATTTTTTTCAAATGAGCTGCTTGTGTTCTTTTTATTTTCTTTATTTCTTTTGCAATGCTTTAAAATGTGAGTAATGCATGCAAGTATGTCTTGGACTGCTAACAACTTCAACTTCAACCAAAAAGATGATGAACCTAATTAATCTAAATAATAGTGGATTTATATCATTATATGTATAAGATAAATTAAATAAATACATTACATAGAATGTAAATTGCTAAAAATGCTAATTGCAGCCCTAGATGTACTGATTATAGCAAATAAGTTTCTAATTATTTTTTTCTTCTGCATTGAGCTTTCATGCCTTGTCAGTGTGTTTGTGTGCATGTGGAGGGGTGTATTGTACATTAATAATATATATGTAATGAATTTGAGGAGACCCCAGGAAGAAGGAGCTGATGAGGGTGTTAATAAACCGAACTAAACTACTTTGTTGTCACAGCTACAAACATTTAAATGTTTTGTTTCTACAGATATCTGTCTCCTTTGCACCCGGGTACTCGGGTCTTACCCCCCGAGTCCCTTATGAATCCCAGCGTCCAGGTCCAAACCCAACTCACTGCTCAGGCATCTCGACCCTTAAAGTCCAACTCCCTCAGTCTCTTCTACAAAAAACGTACGTCAAGATAAAGTCAAAGGAGCTGTACCTGATTTTTACTGTTTTGTAACTTGAAAAACAGAGCTAGTTAGAGCTAGCATTTTAAACTCTTTACATCAGTCACATGAATCACTCACTTACCTAATGCAGCCCCAGCATCCTAAATATTCACCACCATGAGTTTATAAGCAAGTTTTTCACAAGTCACAAGCCTCTGAGACCAGAGTGAGTTTTGCTGTCCTGATAAAGCTAACAAACATTCACTTTCTCCTCGTAGAATTAAATGCTGTATAAATAGATTCAGGGTCAGTGGTCTCATTTTGACTTGAATAGATATCAATAGATATTTTTTACAATGTATCTGTACTGGGGCAAAACAAATTTTACTTTATTACAAAAAATCAGGTACATGAATTAGTTTCATGTTTCAAAACGGTAAAAATCAGGTTCTTTTAATAATTACACGGTTTATATTTTTTATTTTAAACTCTTTGTCTAATTGCCACAGTGTACCGTCTGGCCTACACACGGCTGAAGATGCTCTGCTCCTACCTGCTTTCTTTTCATCCTGAACTGGAGCCCATCATTTGGACTCTCTTCCAGCACACACTGCAACACGAGTACGAGCTCATGAGGAACCGCCATCTTGATCAGGTAACAGTTATTTCTTACCCTATATTTAGGTCGTTAGGTATTAAGGTCGTTTTACCTGTTCTTTTATGTTATGTAAATGTACCTTAGTCAGACAGTTACTTTACCCAAGGGCTATAGAGTCATATGCAGGAGTGTCTTGTTTCAATGTTTCTATGTCTAAATAGTGGGTTAGTCCCAAATAAAAAGAAATATTTCCAAAGTAAGCGGGGTTTGGATTAGTTCTAGCAGAGTTTGTACAATTATGACATTTTTTAGACACTTGAAAGAAAAAGAAAGAGAATATGTATCTATGCCATTGCAAAAGTTTAAAAACATCTGCTTTTTTGTCTTTTTTTTTTTCCTCTCTCTTTTTACAGTTAATGATGTCAGCCATGTATGCAATCGCCAAAGTGAAAAGTGTAGATCTGCGCTTCAAGACTATTGTTACAGCCTACAAGAACATGCCAAACACCAAACAAGAGGTAATTTCCTTCTTACTTTAATTAGTTTTTACATTGTATTACTGCATTTATAACTTGTGTTTTTTCTATGGTAGACTTTTAAGCAAGTGCTGATCTCCGAAGGAAACTACGACTCCATCATTGTCTTCTACAACCAGGTCTTTATGCAGAAGCTAAAGACAAACATCCTACAGTATGCTTCCCCCCGGGTGAGCAACAAAATCATTTTAGTGTTCAAATGCTCTAAAATTTCAGTGTAATAAGTGTATTTTTCCCCATCAGCCTCCAACTCTTTCTCCGATCCCACAAATCCCTCGTAGTCCGTATAAATTCCCAAACTCTCCCCTTCGAGTCCCTGGAAGCAACAACGTTTACATCTCCCCAATGAAGAGCACACGCATGTCTCCTGGTATTATGACTCCACGCTCCAGGTCTGTCTTTGTCACAAGTGCATTTCACAACATTCATTAGAGAAAATCATGTTTATTCCTTCTTTGTTTGTCATCGCAGAATGCTGGTATCAATTGGTGAATCATTCGGGGTGAGTAGCTTTTTGTTTTCTAACAATAAAAGGTAAAGACCACTTTGTTAATCTTTTTTTTTGTCTTCATGCAGTTTTCAAACCGTTTCCAGAAGATTAACCAGATGGTGAACAGCAGCGATCGATCCTTCAAGCGGACTCTGGATTACGGAGCTAGCCTTAAACCTTTGAAGAGGTTACGCTTTGATGATGGTCAAGATGAAGCCGACGGCAGGTTTGTTGAAATGGACACTGTTCATTTACATTTTAGTTGAGCTATTTAAAAACTTTGTTTTTCTTGATTGCAGCAAATCTAGTGGAGACTCCACTCTGATACAGAAACTTGCAGAGATGAGTAAGTTTTCATTCACCCATTATTATTCATATACATATTTTATTGTACTTCTTCTATCAAAACAAGCATGTTTTAATTATTTTAAATAATTAAACTTGTATATTCATACTCTATAGTTTAATTGTAATATATTTCAATCAACAGAAAAGGAGCAGAAGATGAAGGAGGACGCTGAATCAAAACGGGACTAACTCCCCACACACACATCCTGAGCCAACGTAACCTGCACTGTGTGACACAACCCTGACATGTACAAACAGACTTTTGGGTCATATTTAATTTTAGGAGTGACATCTTTTGTTTTGTTTTTTTAAATGATGAACTACACAAGCACATGGAAGTCACTGATCTTATTTTTTAGGAGTGTACGTTATAAAAGGATATAAAACAAAGAGCAATATGATACATTCTAGATTGACGATGTTAATTTAGATGCTATTTCACTGTAAAACAGTTGACATGAAGAAGTCACTTCTTTTTACTAAAATATAAATTATACTAACTTTTACAAATCGGCCGTAATCATAATTAATGGCCCCTTCACATGTGCATCAGCTGATGTTTGAAACCTTTGGTGTGAACTGCATTAGTGACAACAACATGTCATGTTACAGCTGTCACATGGAACAGTCTATAATTATCTGGACACATCTTCAGTGCAAAATACTTTTTTTTTTTTATGTGTGTGTATTGTACTGTTGAGTAGCTTTTTAATGTAGCATTTTTGAGATTAGGATTTTATGTTATTTTACAAAAGATCATTACTTAATTATGCAATATTTTATGACTTGTTTTGAAAACAAGTTCATTTTTGGTGCCATATAAAACACCACTTGACCATATTTCTTTAGTACCTATCACGTTTTGTGCATTATTTCCTGACAATATTTGCATATGCTGGATTTAATATAAAACTCACTGCTGATTGAAAAAAATTGTGGCTTTGTTGTTTTTTTGTTTTGTTTTTGTAAATAGAATAGCTGTATTTTATTGCCATGATTAAAGTATTAAGGTGGATTTAAAAAAAAATAAGGTGGATTAAAAAGGTAGAATTATTTGAAGCATATAACTGTTTTACTGATTACATATTTTAGATTTTAGTCACATTTCAATATTTTAAAAGTAATATATAATAATAGCTATAAATACATAACATAAAATCATAGTTTATCTCTCTTTGTGCTATGAATACAATCTTCCTTTTTGTATTATAGAAAGTATAGTGCTTTTCCAATACATTTGTAATGTCTATCACCACTTATTTCATAACTGGGAAAAAATCCTCATGTTTGTTTGTTCACAATATTTTATTGTAGTGTAAACATATTTTTACTGCATCCAATTTAACTTGACTATATGTTATAGTTTATAACATAGTATATGACTAAATATAATTAATTTGAGATATTGAGGAAAAAGGCACGTGTTGCTTGCGGCGCTTGTTTTTCCCCGGCCTGAACTCCTGTGTCCTGTGGGAGCGGAGGACAGCTGCTGGCTGTTCAGTAACGGCTCACTTAATTATCCCCTGCCACTGTTTCCAATGGGGAAGCGGCACTTAATTTCTGCTGAATGAAGAAACAGTATATGATATGGTCCCAGCCAAGCATGACACATTTGAACTGGTTACGTTTTAATTGGCCGTGGCCTATGGGGAATTTAAATGTGTTATTGAGTTTGTGTGTTCAGAAAGCATGTAGTCAGCCGCTGCCACATGATCACAGGACAGCAGAGCGCTCACTTGTGCAACTCTCATATCACCTTCATCAGTGCAGCGCAAAATAGCAAATTTGTGTTTATCTCACCTTTTCTGAGAATGATTTGGATAGTTCTTTAGGAGTTTGAATAATTCTCTTTTGAAGGAATGGAGGATCTCACAGTAAGTTTGTTTTATTGTCTTAAAAATTCATATTTTCATTTCATATTCATCTTTGAACATATTTTAGAAACTTGGTATTCAGTACTATTTTGTATTTCCTCTGGGATGACAACAAAATGCAGCACTATTTCATTTGTCCTTTTAAATCTTTTTACCTTCTTTGTGGCATAGTTGGTGATTTATAATCTGTTTACTGTTGTAGCCAGAACAATGGCGCGAGATCATGAACAAGAAAATGCGCTTCCCCCCGGAGCTGCTCAGTGCGATCCAGGAGGGGAAGATTGAGCTATTGTGTGGGCTCCTGAAGACCGGAGATGGGATCATTCGGCAGCTTGATGAGTCTGAGGATCGACTCTGGAGGGAGGCCCTGAACCTGTCCATCCGCCTGGGCAATGAGGACGCTATGGACGCCCTCTTACAGGGGGTCAAGTTTGATTTTAGACAAATCCACGAGGCCCTGCTTGTGGCTGTGGACACCAACCAGCCCAGAGTGGTGAAGCGCCTCCTGGACCGCCTGGACCAGGAGAAGGGAAACAAGATGGATGTGCGCTCCTTCTCCCAAGCCATCTTTGACCGCTCCATTGACAACTCCCAGTTCGCCCCTGGTGTGACCCCCTTGACCTTGGCCTGTCAGAAGGACCTGTATGACATAGTGACCATGCTGACACAGAAGGGCCATGGGATCCCTTGGCCTCACAAGATCTCCTGCGCCTGTCTGGAGTGTCGAAACGGGCGCCAGTACGACCTGCTCAAGTTCTCCCTGTCTCGAATTAACACTTACCGTGGGATTGCCAGCCGAGCCTACCTGTCCATCACCTCAGACGACGCCATGCTGAGCGCCTTCAGCCTGAGCAAGGAGCTGCGTATGCTCTCGCAGAAGGAGCCGGAGTTCAAGGTTTGCCCTCTTCCATATTTAACACATGTGAGAGGAGGTTATTAAAGCTGTGATGATGGTGATCTCTCTTGTCCAGCCTCAGTACCTCAGCCTGGAGGAGCTTTGCCAGGAGTTTGCTGTAGAGTTACTGGGAATGTGCCGAAACCAGAGTGAGGTGACCACCATCCTGAACAGCTGCGGGGATGAGAGCCATGACGCCCTGGATGAACAAGCCTTTGAGGAGGGAATACCCAACCTGTCCCGCCTCCGACTCGCTGTCAACTACAACCAGAAACAGGTGTCTATAGTCAAACTGGAAACCAATACTTCACTGATTCTTCTCACCCATTTCTTGCCTGTGTGTGTTTGGTGCAGTTTGTGGCCCATCCGATCTGCCAGCAGGTGCTGTCGTCGATCTGGTGTGGGCAACTGGCGGGCTGGAGAGGCAGCAGGACGGCCTGGAAACTCTTTGTGTCTGTGGGGATCTTCCTCACGATGCCCTTCTTGTGCCTTGTTTACTGGATCGCACCAAAGTCTAAGGTACTTTTCAAATCAAAAATACAGTGACTGACTAATAGATTTACAGGGGTTTTTATCAACCATTGTGCTATTAAACTTATTTGGCATTCGTCATTAAACATTATGGCCTCTAATCTGTTGTTTGTACATGGCATGTATCTCAATTTAGATTTAAGCTTGGTGCAGTTTTGGTATAAATTTAATTTTTAATTTATTTATTTGTTTATTAACCTTTGTTTAACCAGATGAGAACCTACTGAGTTTGAAACCACTTTTTCAAGGACAACCTGGGGCAAAGTGAAAAATATATCAGCACACCAATCATTAAAAAAAAACATTTACACACATTTAAGAACAAATAAAAACACAATTTACATTTTAAAGTACAGAGTTTTTGTAGGATTGTAGGATTTCTTTTTTTAAACTCTGAGCAAGACCAGTTCACCCGACCTCAAGTCCGTCTGAAGGAAGTTTCAAGATGACGGAGAAGGAGAGGAAAAAGTTTGCGTCCCCCTGTTTGTCCTTACACGAGGCATTGACAAGCCTCAAATATTGCGTGAGCGCAGGGCATAATAACGCTCTCTACACACGGCACACAGGTAGCAAGATGCACAACCATAAATTAGCTTTACTAGGTGTAAATTGTTCTAGGATTTTTTAACAACTAATACTGTAATCTTAACTTTAAAGTGCTGGTATCTGCAATGAACCTCGATGTTAAAATAATGTTGATGACAATGAAGTGTGAGTGAATGATTGAGTGTCAGAGAATGTATGAAAACTGTTGCACTGTAAATAATGCACATTGTACTCCCCCCGTCCCTGATCCAGGACTGCAGATGGAAATTAGCTTGCACAGCTATAATCTGGTGCAATCATCTTTGCCCTCGAGCATAATGTCATTGTACATGGTCCTGTTCAAATAAATAAATAAATAAATAAATTGATTATATTTTAAAATCATCTAATGCATAGACCTTTTAGCAGCGGAAAAGGGCCCATCCTGCCTTGCCGTGGGTTAATAGTGAGGGGCAAGCCGACCGCATCCTATTACAAATGTGGTGGTAAACATGATCTCAGTGTGAAAGCTGGTCTAAAAGCTATAATATCTAGAAAATGGTTACTGAACGTTTTAAGAAAGCTTATAAAATTGTTTTGTTTTGTCTCTAACTGTATGATTTGTTCAAACAGGTTGGGAAAATACTCAAGATCCCCGTCATCAAGTTTCTCCTGCACTCTGCGTCTTATCTGTGGTTTCTCATCACGTTGCTGGGAGAGTCTATAACCATGGAAATGTACCGAGACAAGTTCGCCTCCAGGCAGCAAAACATTCTGCACAGTTCTTTCCACATGGTCTGGGTGGTCGGTACGTTATCTCGCCATCTGCTCCATTACAGTAGCTCTGAGGAACCACAGCTTATTATTATGAATTTAAATCGCTATCTTCCAGGATTTTTCTGGTATGAGTGTAAGGAGGTGTGGATTGAAGGCTTGCGTAGTTACTTTCTGGACTGGTGGAACTGCCTGGACATGATGGTTCTCAGTATGTATCTGGCTTCATTTGCGCTGCGTGTCGTCATCATGCTCAAAGGACACTTCCTCTGTCTTGACCACAGCCAGTCAGATGAGTGCATCTACTTCACCCAAACTGGTGAGTCGATGTTTTCAGTAGAAGTCATAAAGATAACAACATTTGACTTGCAAGTTAATCCAGCTGGGCATATTTACTTTACCTTTTCATAATCAGAACCACAATCAGAATCAGAATGACTTTTATTCATCCCAGGGGAAATTACTTTTGTTACAGACATGTAACAAGGTTCAAAATAATATAACGTTTGCAAATTAACAAACAAATCAAAAATCAGTATCTCAATAGAATAAAAGATTAAATAAAATTGATAGCTTGATCAACTAAACCCCTGGTATTAACAATTTACATTTTAACTCAACTTATAATGTGTCTATTATTACCCAAACAATTTACATGCACTTCACTTGTAAAATCACCCTCACAACCTATTTACATATTTACTAATATCATGTACAGTTTAAATAAGTGTACTTGACATTGCTCAACACATTAACACATTAACTTTTAATTCTCAACCTTTGTACTATATTTTATCCACAAGGCTCTTTTATTCCCTTCACCTTTCAATGTTTCCTATCTGATTGTAGGAGTAATTTATTTATTGCATCTCAGTGTTTGCACACAGACACAAGATGTTTACGGTAATCTCTTTCTTTTGGTCAGCCTGCGTCATGCCTTGAATGAGTGACAGTTGGATTTAATCAATCAGAGTGATGTGTGAGCTCTCAGAAGAAGAACATTGCCTTATTGCCCCTCCCTGATCTGTGTATTTCTCTATATGAACATGTTGCAGTGCGCGATGACTGGCACCAGGAGGACCCACAGCTCATCTCAGAGGTGCTGTTTGCAGTCACCAGCATGCTCAGCTTCACTCGACTGGCTTACATCCTGCCAGCCCACGAGTCTCTGGGGACATTACAGATCTCTATTGGCAAAATGATTGACGATATGATGAGGTAATGTAAAAAAAAAAAAGTTCAGAAATGTCTCTTGTTGTTAGTATTTTTTAAAATTATATGCAGAGGTGGGTAGAGTAGCCATAATTGAACTCAAGTAAGAGTAAATTTACTTTAAAATAATGTTACTCATGTAAAAGAACAAAGTAATGGTCCAAAAAATTACTCAGGTAAGAGTAAAAAAGTACCCGGGAAAACTACTATTCGAGTAAGAGTAACAGTAAGAGTAACTGTCTTGAATTTATGTAATTTAAAGGACAATACATAATGCACAAACTTTGATGTTTTCTAAGGACAGATACAAAATTGAGAAAAATAAAATCATGCGACGCAAAAAACACACCTTTTTTGTTTCATTTAATGTCAACACAAAGCTTTTATCACTTGTGGATTTACTCACAGTGGAAAGAGTAACTGAAACTTAAGTAAAAGTACTGTAACTTAAAACAAAATATTACACAAGAAGGACTAAAAGGTATGATGTCAGAAAGCTACTCTGAAAAGTACAATTTCTTGAAAAAGTTACTCAAGTAAATGTAACTGACCCACCACTGTTTATTTGTAGGTTGTCTAATGCAGAAAGTAATCGCTGTCTCTTTTTCAGATTTATGTTTATTCTGATGATCATTGGAACAGCTTTCCTCTGTGGCATCAATAATGTTTATGTGCCATATGTCATCTCCCCACATCTGGGCAGGTAAAGTTTGTCCTTAAACATGCAAAACAGAGAGACTTTCCATGTTGTCAGACCCACCGACCAAAACAATCTCATAGTACTTGAACATATGGAAGTTGATATTGTAACCTCATAATTATTTTTAATAGTTTAATTTTGAAACATTTCTACAGCATTTCAATGCAGCGTCCTGGTTCCACACTACACACATTGAAGATCACCATGATTAACATTACACAGAGTATAATGTATGATGCAGAGTGCCATTCTCTGCCATTTTTCAGGTTTAACGAGACCTTTCACTTCCTGTTCTGGACCATGTTTGGAGTGGCCAATCAGGAGTATGTGGACATGCCTCAGTTTGTGTTGGCGGAGTTTGTCGGGAGGATTCTGTACGGCATCTTTACCCTTGTCATTGTCATTGTACTTCTCAACATGCTGATTGCTATGATCACCAACTCCTTTCAGAAAATTGAGGTATGGTTATTTGCTTTTATTAATATTTAATTTTCATAACTTGACAATGATTTGTAAAACGTTTTGTCAGGATGACGCGGATGTGGAGTGGAAGTTTGCCAGGTCAAAGCTGTACCTCAGCTACTTCAGAGAGGGCCTAACTATGCCTGTTCCCTTCAACATCATCCCATCACCTAAAGCATGCTTCTACATCCTTAGGTAAGCCCAGAAGAACATAATTCTACTAATTTACATTTAACATATACAATATTGTTTTTCCAGAGGAATTTTCCAGCGACTTTGTTGCTGCTGCACATGTAACTCCAGCACCAGATATCCCCCAATTATTGTGAGTAAATTTTTTAGTTTTTAGTTCAATTAATGCACATTGATCAAATAAATACAATAAGTGTCTTATTTTCTGTCACGCTTTGTCTTTAGACTAGTGAAAAGAGCTCAGACGATGGGCAGTTACCGTACAGACAGCAGGTGATTGGCGCTCTGGTGCAGCGCTACATTGAATCAGCGCGAAGAGAGTTCGAGGAGACCAAGAGGAAAGGTAACTACACAGGGTTTCAGTGGGGCATTAAAAAACATTAAAAGTCATTACATTAATTTTGGCAAAAATAAGGCCATATAATGCATTATAAAAGGCATAAAATCTAAAAAGCACTTTGAAAAAAGATTTATCCATCAGAACAATAACGTAATAAAAATAAGACCAAATAATTAACACAGTCCGTGACAGCAGTGTCCATGACATTCACATTTATTTTGAATCCCAGATGTACTGCATTTATTGCATCTAGATGTTATTAGCTTGGATCAAATCATCTAAAAAGTAAAAGCTATGGTTCAGAACATACATGTGCATGGTTTAAAGTTCATGTAAATTAGCTTTTGAAAATTATAAAGTCGTTTATTATATTCTCATCATTCTGCAGGAATGGAATGGTTACAATCCAATAGTTTTGACATGATAAAAGCAAAACGTGACAAACCTAAAAAAAAACAAAAAACGTTTGACGTTGATTATGGCATTAAAACTCTTGAGTTGTTGCATCAAAAAGCATTACATTTAATTAGCTGAAACCTGCATGAACCCTGCTATAGAAACATAAAAATATCTTTAGAACAAACAAGGATAAAAAAAAAGCATCAAAATCCCTGTTTTGTTGATCTCTTTGATGCTTTTGATGAATTGATGAGTTCATTGATTATCATTTCATCGACTTGATTGGTACAGAACATGGCATCCAAAATTAAAACTAAAAGAAAAAAGAGAGCAAAGGGCAAGGCATTAAAACTACTTGTATAACGTCTGTTTTTTCTAAAACACTGAACTTAGCCCCAATTAAAACTGATGCTGTTTCTGAATCCTTTGGAGTATTAACAAATGGTTGAGCTCTTTGTGAGAGTAGATGTCTGATCTGCTCTAATTATCGGTGGTAACGAGCTCTGCACAGAGGAATATTAAACTTTCATATAAATGCCGCCTCTGTATTCTGTTAAATGTAAGGAGGAGTAAAGCTGGTGTCTGGAGGAATAGTCTGATTGACACTAGTTTGGGCATTTGTTGGGTTTTGAAAATTCCACTTTAAAAACTGAAGCTAATTTAACTAAAAATTTGATTTTGGGACTTGTAATGAAGTAAAAAAGTTCAGGCAGAATCAATTGTTTTGAATTTTAGGGTAATTATTTTATTTGTGAGTTTGGAACAAACTGATTAATCCAATAGTTGTTTTTATTGAAAATATGAGGGTTACAGCTTTCTTATTATGTTTAACATGCACAGTAGCTTGATGGTGGACTAAAGGTCAGAGGGTCCATGGTTTTTAAAGGATTACATTTCATAAGAAAATGTGCACTAATGTTCATATGCTTTTTCAGACATTGGGAATCGTATCACTGAGCTGAGCAAAGCTGTGGGCCGGTTACACTCTGACATGAAAGTGGTGCAGCAGCTTCTGATAGACGATGGACACACTGTCAGTGATACCTCCTCAAAAGATGGCTCATCTTTCCTCGGAAAATACATAATCGGGGCCAAGAACAATTTTAGAGGTTTCAACAATTGCAAAGAAGATAAGACTGCATCTCTTAATGTGGTGGTGCATCAAGATGACGGAGACAAATACAAAAGAGAGTCAGACGTGAGACCAGCTGAAGAGAATGAATCAAAGGCAACAGAGTGTGAGGTTGTGAAGATGGAGGAAGGAAGAGCCAAGGAAAATGAAGACAAGAACGAGCACGCCCACATCGACGAAAACGAAAATACTGATCAGGAATCTAAAGAGAAGACCGCAGCTGGGACAAGTCAGGTGATCAAAGCTGACGTCGTCCCAGAAGAAGAGCCATCCCATGAAGACATTAAAGAACAGTCTGGGGCCAAGCAGCTTGTAAACAGATTTAAAGACTTGGAGACACAAAAGAAAAACGCAGAGCTCAAATGGATGAAAGGCAGAAAGTTTGAACACATCTCAGAGAATGTATCTGAGGAGAGCTCCACTAAAACTGGGCCTAACACAGAGGTATCATCTCCAACAGGCAGCAGCAGCTCTCAGGATACGGGCTTTGGGTCGCAGGAGGGCGACATGACGAAGGGAGTGTGTGGTCCGAGTTAGCAATCGGCTGCAGGGTTTTGGGTATTCTTCCTGGTACGATGACTCTGGTGAAGCCTTGGTAGCCAATGAGTTGGACCAATGAATGAACACTGGCTTGAAGCCTTGAGTCCGAGTCCCTGGTGTGTGGACCTGTGATGTAGTGCACTTAAGGCAGAACCTCAAACAACTCAGCACTTGTACTTTTGTAGTTTGTGGCTTGGGATGAATCGAGTAACTTTATTCACTTGCACCATTCAGAAACTCTGTTTTAGATCAAAAGATAACAACCTTTATTTGACTTGATTCATCTTAACCAGTTTTTCCACAGTTTTGCCACTCCCACTTAAAGAGAAGTAGTCAGTCTTTTATTTCAGAATACTATTGCTGCTATGCAGAGATTGTCACTAAGTAAATTGACTTAGTTTTTGAGGACTCTACTTTACTTGAATTGTATTTGAATTGAGTATTTATTACTTTGACTCCACTACATTTGAAAGATAAATATAATACTTTGGTAGAGCAGTTTTCAATGTCTTTTGTCACATTTAAAGCCTCACGAAGCTCACACCAGTGACTTCCTAATTTAGACTCACAACAGGGAAGGTTTCCACCTGTAGACGTTGTGGGCACAATGTCACTGTTTAGACTTTAATCGATTTTAGGGGTTGTAAACAATATCTACAGTTCTTCATAAAATAAATGGCTAATTGTATTCATTTTTCCAATGATTATAACCAAATGTCTTTGTAATCTTCTACATCATTTATACTTTTAGCAGTGGACTTAAAAGGACAAACTCAAAATACAATTTACATCTTGTTTGTAGAAGTAGCCAACTGTTTTTTTTTCATCATTCACAAAACATATTTAAACGATTTGTAAAAAAAAAAGTCAGTACTTTAACTTAAGAAATCATTTTTACTTATTGAAGTAATATTTGACCAGGTGTATCTTTAGTTTTACTTAAGTAATGAAAGGCTGTACTTTGGTAACCTCTGCTGTCGTGGCAGGGCAGTGAATGTAATAGAATGTGTGCGACATCTACCTATTTCTGCACTTTTTTTTTTTTTTTTTTTTAATGAAACAGAATATGTTTCCACATAATGTTTAAATGAGAAAATGGATTGAGGTTTGTGTCTTTATTACTTACCAGGCTTTTTATCTTATAAGTACTCTGTTACGTTTCCTGGTGCTTGTTTCCTTGCAGATGTTATTACGTTGCCTGAAAATGTTTCATGGTATGGCATTAAACAGAAACAAGCAGGTTATTCAACCAGGCCAAATTACTGTGCAAATTTAATTTAACAAGCAAGTAGAGCACCCGTCAAGAAAATTACATACTGCACCTTTTAGTTTAGACTTTTGTGTAAGATAAAAGTTTGAAGATGATTTAATGTAATGTAACACTGGTGAACAGGAGTGCATCGGTGTATGACGCAGGTCTCAGCTTGTTTCACATCAGCCCCATGAGGCCTGTGACATGGACACCTTACTTCGTTAATTTGTCACCTGCAGCATGAACTTGTCCCATGGTACATGGCATCTCAACACCGGAAAATAACTGTTATAAACACTGTTCTCTAGCTTTAATGTTCAACCACACGTTTAGCAGGCAGAGCTCTGATGAAAATAAGACAAGAAACAACTATTTATATTAAACATTTAATTTCCCAGACACAGTCAAAAAAGAATTCATAGCATTTCACTTCCAGCATAAAAATAACATTTCATGATACATTAAATAATCTGTGATTTAAAAGCACCTGAGGATGTGTAAAAAAGCCTAAAACAACAACATAAAAGCTGGTGAATACGTGTTTGTGTGAGAATGCTCAGGAGCCGCACATGAGACACTCGTCCCTGTTGGCTAATGAGCAGACCATGGCAGCCGTGTTCTTCTCCCTCGTCTCCTCCTCACTGCTCTTAGCTGCCTGAGCCTCCTTTAGTTTCTCTTTGTTCAGAGTAAACTGAATGGGGTTGGCCGCAGGCTTTGTGCGCAGGTAATACATGCCAGTTTTGAGACCCTGGACAACATATGTTTAAATTATTCATCCAAATATATTTACATTTTCAAATACCCATGTTGCAGTAACTTACCAACTTCCACCCATAGAAGTGCATGCTTGTGAGTTTGCCATAGTTTGGTTCAGCAATGTGAATGTTAAGAGACTGGCTCTGGTCAATGTAAGCACCACGGTCGGCCGCCATCTTGAGGACCATCTTCTGTGAGATTTCCCAAACAGTTTTATAGAGCTGCTTCAAATCATCGGGGATCTCCTCAATATCCTGTGATCAGGAAAATAGGCATAACATTGACACATTTCTTGACCTAATTTGTTTAATTCAACATTTATACATTTTTGGTAGATACCTGAATAGATCCATTATTAGCAATAAGTAAGTTTTTCATTTCATCACTCCATAGTCCTCTTTCTGTGAGGTCTTTAAGCAGGTGCGGATTCACAATCTGAGGCAAAGAAGAAGTACATTAAAACCTGACAAAAATGTAATGAAAATGTATTCAGGTACAGAATACTGAATACCTGCATTAAAATGTATTTTGTAAAGTATTTTGTTACTTTGTCCAATCAGAGTGCTGTGTTCTGAATACTTTCACATTGAGTTGCATTATATAATAGTGTGAAAAGGATTAAAACAGCTTTTTGTTTCATTATTATGCATCTAATTAAAGATACCACAAATTATAGATGGAAGAATTACGCCTTGGACTCGACTGAGTTTCCTTTTTTTGTTGTTGCACTATTTCATTGCAGTTCAAAGCCCTAATTTCATGATCAAATACCACATTGTAACTAAGTAATTTACGTAACTGCATTCCGAATACCACCAAATGAAAAAGTAACGTTACCAAAATAGTTACTCAAAATTAGTATTCAGAATACGTATTTTTGGCATGTATTCAGTTACTTCCCAACACTGGTCACCTGAGAGCCTTAGTTCACCTGGTACCGACCTGAAACTCCCCTGAAAGCACCCTGCGAGTGTAAATGTTGCTGGTGTAAGGCTCAATGGACTCATTGTTGCCGAGGATCTGTGCAGTGGAGGCTGTGGGCATCGGGGCCAGGAGCAGGCTGTTCCTCACACCATGCCTGTGAATAATCAGGCAGAGGATGAGGTGAATGGAAAAATAGTCACAGGCCTAATATGATCTGCTGTCCAGGTTATTCCTGCCAGAATTTTTAATGACTTACTTGGCAATTTTCTGCTTCAATGCTGCCCAGTTCCATAGATCTGTTGGTGTTTTGTTCCACATATCGTACTGAAGGATCTGGAACAAAACATTTTTCAATTACAATGCAAAAAGAATCTCTGTCAATATTAGCTGATGTGAAAGTTTCTCACTCCTTTGCTGACAGGAGAACCAGCATATGTCTCATATGGTTCATGTTGGGCAGCTAGCTCACAGCTGGCCTCCAAAGCAGCGTAATAAATGGTCTCAAATATCTGGATGTTGAGATGCTGGGCCTCTTCACTTTCAAATGGATAACGCATGAGAATGAATGCATCAGCAAGACCCTGGACACCGATTCCAATAGGTCTGTGGCGCATGTTAGACCTCCTCGCCTAGAAACAAAACAGATGAACCACACATTAAAATAGGATATTTTCTTTCTATTTAACAAAGACAAACAAGTTTAAATTACCTCTGGAACAGGATAGTAGTTAATGTCTATAATCTTGTTCAAGTTCCTGACAATGACTTTTGTTACAGATGCAAGCTTTTTGAAGTCAAATGTTCTTTCAGGGGTAACATACATGTTGAGAGCAATGGATGCCAGATTACACACTGCAACCTAGGATAAAAAATAAAAAAAAAGTTATGATAAATCAATGTGATTAACTTTTAAAGATGTTGTAGTGGAAGTATTAACCTCATCCTTGCTTGTGTATTCTACAATCTCAGTGCACAGGTTGCTGGATTTGATGGTTCCTAGATTCTGCTGGTTGCTCTTCCTATTGCAGGCATCTTTGTAGAGCATGTATGGTGTCCCCGTCTCTGTCTGTGACTCAATAATGGCATACCACAGCTGCTGGGCCTTCACAACACGCTTAGCTCTGCCCTCCTTCTCATATCTATACAATTTTGAAAAATAATGATTACACGTGAAATGTAACATAGTTTAGAAGTATTTTTAATCACAATCTTACTGAGTGTAAAGCTTCTCAAACTCTTCTCCCCAACACTCCCCCAGACCTGGGCATTCGTTGGGGCACATCAGGGACCAATCCTTTCGAAGATAAGAATGTGTTAATTGCATCTAAACAACACGTGTTCCTTTATGTACAGAGTATGTCGTATTTACCCCGTTGCTTTCCACTCGCTTCATGAAAAGATCTGGAATCCACAGAGCAAAGAACAGATCTCGGGCTCTCTGCTCCTCTTTACCCGTGTTTTTCTTTAAATCAAGAAACTCAAACACATCAAAATGCCATGGCTCGAGGTAGACTGCAAAGGCCCCAGGTCTCTGAACACACAAGCAGAGAAATGATAAAATGTACTGGATAATTTGATCTTCAAATCTAAGGATGGGAAGGTTGCAGGTACCTTACTATATTATCTGGTAATACAAGACTAAGACTAATCCACTTCAAATAGTTACTGCAAATTTAAGTAACGCCCATAGATCAATAAGGACCGGGCGATATATAAACTTTTGATTTGATTAGATTTAGTCTAAAAAACAGAGAAATATAAATGGCTTTTAGTGAAGATTTCATGAACATAAACTATAAAGACTTTTAATCTGTGCAATTAAACACAAAAAAGTAATCAAATTTCTTTCTCCAAAATATGACAAATAACTACACAACCCTCTACATCCAGACAAACACACATATGCAAAAAGGAGTGTAGACATCGATCAAACCTTACTTCAGACATGAACTTACTGTCGGTTAAAAGGTGCATTTCATTAAATTGGAAGAAAGTTCATAGACCTACTTTACGTCAATGGAAGCAACGTATGTCCTTCCAATGGAAACAATAACAAACTGCATCGCAAACAAGGGTTGTTTGAGAGTGTTCGGAGGCCTTTTATCTTGGTTTGTTTAAAAATTGTCTGTATGTGGGTTTTTGTTTTTTCTCTTTTAAGTGAGTGGTGTATTGTGCTTTCGTTTTGTTTTTGACGGGAAAAAAATATTTTGGAGAAAGAAAATGGTCTTTTAAAATTAAATTATTACCAAATTAGAATCAAATCTAACCTTGTTTCCTCCTTGGTCAACATAGCGCGCCGTGTTGTTGTACACTCGTAACATGGGAACCAGTCCATTAGAATTCCCATTAGTCTGAAAAGGATCAAATGTTAAAAAAGTGAAAATTGCAAACAGGTCACACAACTGAAATTGTAGTATATAACATACCCCTGCAATGTAGCTGCCTGTGCCTCTGATGCAGCTCACAGCTATTCCAATGCCCCCAGCGGATTTGGAGATGAGAGCACACTGCTTTAGAGTGTCATAAATGCCCTCAATGCTGTCGTCCTTCATGGCCAAAAGGAAACAACTGCACGATATTTAGAAGAATGTTAGTAAAAGTTGTCTGTAGTTTATTTTAAAATGATTAAAGAGCAGCACTTACCTTGACAGCTGAGGCCTGTTGGTGCCAGCGTTGAACAGAGTCGGTGAGGCGTGAGTGAACCATTTCTCTGAGAGCAGGTTGTAGGTCTCGATTGCTGCGTCCACGTCTTGTTCATGAATTCCAACAGCCACTCTCATGAGCATATGCTGCGGCCTCTCAGCAACTGCACCAAAAACAAGAGGAAGAATATTAATATGACTGTTCAAACATATTGCCTTTTGTTTACGTTCATTACTGACCTTTGCCATTTATTTTTAGAAGGTAAGATCTTTCCAAAGTCTACAATGAAAAAAATATCATGTATTTATTCTTAATAGATTGAAGACAGTATTGTGGCATTTGTTGGGGATCATATAAACTCTAGTGTAGGAATTGGACAATACATCAAAATTTTAAATTATATTGTGAATATTGTTTTGAAGATATGCTAAATTGTACATTAAGTATATTGTTTACAGAAAAAAAATGGTCCAAAAAAACAGATAAAAATAGGTTTCAAATAAGGGTGTATGGTGATATTTCTGAACTTTTATGGTTAGATTTAGAGACACTTATCTGTTATTAAACCTCGACTAACGTTTAAAGACATTTCTGTTGACATCTCATCTGACAATCGTTATGGGATTCTCTACAAAATATTGAGATATTAATTTCTGTCATTACTGCCCAGCCTTATTTAGAGTAAATGTTACCTTAAAGCCGAAGAAGTTGTAAGTCAAGTCTCTGTCATAAATGATGGCAGAGTTGAGACGCTGCACAAATGGATAATATGTTAGGAACAGAAATGCTATGACAAAAGAAATAAAATAAGTTAAGTTCACTTACTGCTTTGTTCTCAAGGATGATGTCCAATATGTCCTTTGAAATCATGGGAGAGTGGCGTTTGTTCAGTGGATTAACATAGTTGTATAAATCCTCCATCACATCTGAAATTTGTGCTGAATATTAGTCACGTAATCAAAGCAATAATAAATATCCAAACTTCTATACATACCACTGAATACTTTCTTGGTCTCTTTGTGCAGATTGGACACAGCGATGCGAGCAGCGAGGATGGCGTAGTCAGGGTGTTTGGTGGTCAGTGTGGCAGCCGTCTCTGCAGCCAGCGTGTCCAGCTCCACAGTGGTCACTCCACTGTACAGCCCCTGGATCACCTTCATGGTGATCTGAGCCTGGAACGAAAGCGAAAGGCAGGTATGAGTTTTAATGCAAGACTCTCATGTAGAGGTGGCCAGATATATATATAATACTATATATAATACTGTGATAATATTGTGAATGTTGTTTTGAGGACATGCAAAATTGTATCAAGCATGTCATTTCTAATAAAATAAGCAAAAAGAGATGATTAAAAATGAAAAACAGAGGGGAAAAACATTTACTTCCAAATAGCAATAGAGTGTAATAATATTTCTTTGCATTTTTAGAGTAATTTTACTGTCATATTAAATCTGCCTGCCTTAAACTTCAACTAAGCAATTTATATATGTTTTACCACATTGCTGTTGGATAGATAGATGATTGAAATATCATCTGATTTTTATATTTTTCAATATTCAATGCATGTCCCCACTCTGATGTTACTGTCAGTGGCTACATTGACAGGGCCAATAAAATAACTTACAGGAGATCTGATTATTGGCATGTGTTCTGTCCACCTCAGAGACGATATGATACAAATATGTTTAAGTATCAGAATGTAATTAGATATTTACATGGCATTTTAACAAGTCCAGAAATTAAATGACAATAAGATTACTGGGATTCATGTAAACATAGCCAGTGTTTAGTAATTTAAATCTAAACTTACCGGGTCCACAAAGTCAGCATTGAGCCCATAGCAAAGCTTCTGGATGCGTGAAGTAATTTTGTCAAAACAAACTGCCTCCTGACGTCCATCTGAAAATGACATATCATGTGAGAGGAAATAAGACTTTAAAAACTAGGTCATAAAGAACGATGGTTAGACAATACACAGTTGATATTTTGTTTAATAGAATAAAGGGGTAAGTAAACTCAACTGTCAATAAATCAAAAGAGTCAACAATAATCTTCAAGACAGCACCTGTCCGACCTGTTACAACAACAAAGAGCTGCAGCTTCGCGCCAACACTCAAACGTCAAAAGCAGTCAACAAAGCAGCTCCCTTTTAATCAGCTGTAGATAATAACTCAATCATATGCAATCATAATCCACCTGGGTTATAACCCTAGACATAACAAGCACTAATCAAAGACTAATGTAAATGAGAACTCGGAACAGAATCAGTCCTTTGTCTTCGTTTGGTGCTCAATTTTGTATCTCAAATGTGACCCAAATGAAGAATAATACACAAAAGGGCATTTAACCACGATAGACAAATAAAACCTTGTTTTATCTACGTTGTCAGTCAAGCAGTTTTAGTTAAATTACAATACAAACACAATGGTTTTACTTTTACGCACAGCATCATTCATTTCATGCATCCGCTCCTACCTCGTTTTATGACGTGCATTTTTCCAATATTGCGGTTGTTCCCACAGAAGATACACAACTATTCTTTGTTGTAAAACGAGAAAAAGTCCCGTTTGGTTGAGTTTTAGCTTCTTATGAAAGGGAAGAAAGGATACAATCGCAGTTGAATCTCAAACTGAGGCGCCAACAAGTCAAAGAGGTTACTTACGTCTAACTCAGGCCGCACCTTGACCAATCAATGACGGCTTCTGAAGAGCTTTCAACCAATGAAAAGACAGCAGCACGATCTTCTGTCCAATCACAGCCCGCCTTCAGTTTCGTGGGCGTAGCTTGTGGCTGTCGAAATCTGGCGGGAGGTTTTTCAATGCAGCAGCGGGCGAAACAAGAGCTGCAGGCATTTAATTGCTTCTGGTCCTGATGTTTAAATTTGACCTACTTTCTGCAAAACAGCCTTAATTCACTTTAATTTCATTTATACAGAAAGAATTAGATGCCATGTCAAGAGAACTGTTGTTGGAAGCATAAACCAAAAAAACAGAAGGTACGTTGCCATAGTGATAAATAGATCTTAAAACAGGTCATAGAATAAATAGGTCATAAAACAGTAAAAAATGCGGCTACATGCGATTTATTACTATTTCCAGCTACAGATTTGCTAAAAGTAAATGATAAATGTATAATCATGCTTAGACCTGAACATGAAAATAGTTCAAGTTAAAGCCCTGGACACAATCACCAGTTTATTGCTTTTGTTCTGTCAATGACTGTGGTTACATGCAGGTTTTTTGAGATATAAGATTATGCAACCAGCTAAAACATCTGATTTCTTTCTGATCATGGTCCCTCTGATTACTCACATCAGATTAAATTAACCTTAAACGTCCAGAAATCAGATAATGCCAGTGTCTATTTTATTTATGCATTTTGGTTATGGTAAGGACGTCTGCTCGTTTCTGATTGGACGTTTCATTTCCCGTCTGTGAGGTCAGGGTTTTACAGGTCATGGAGGATTAACAATGATCTGATCCGGGTTAATCCACCATCACCGGAGCAATGTCTTATAATGCATTTTTTACAATCCCCTTCAAAAGCAATAAAAGGGAACTCCAACACACACATCTCTCTACTTATCACACAATTTGGTCATTAGGTTTTTAGTTTATTCAGTTTTTGTATATTGAATTAAGTACATGTGGTTTACACACACATTGTTAGGTACAGTCTAGTGAGTGATACACATGAAAACACATATTTAACAACAGGCAGACATCAGTTTAAGCTTAATGCATCGGTTGATATATATTTAAGGTAAAGAGTAAGGTTCATGGGTGTTATGAAAAATGACAGAAATCAAATGCAGTATTGGATCTTAAATGTTGCAGCACTGTTTTTGTTGGTATACTTCTCTACCTGTGAATCCAAAAGTCCTCCTTTTGGAGTTTGCGTTTTTTCCTGGCCTCTTCGAGGTCCTGTAGTGTTTTTCGTGGGTCCATAATGAACGCTAATGCAACACCAGCTGTCCCGTCTCCGTTCTGACGTGAGAAGCACAAAAATGTGGCCCAAACAAATGCGCAGCAGGCCATAAAAGAGGTCCTTAAATATGGAGGCATCAATGCAAAGTTGAGGAACTGAAGATGAGAGGAAGATGTTTTGAATAGTCATCTATTATTATTAGGCCCGAGCCGATGGGACGAGAATCGTCCCGGCGAGGGACTTATTGTAATTGTTACGAAAACGGGGAGATCGCGGAATACGCATAGTAAACGATGACGGAGATGGCTGTGAGTGGTGTCGAAAATTAGAACTCGATGAGCTCTAATTATGAGTGAAGGCCCCACGAAAAAATATTGCACGACGGCTCAGTAGCGCCCCCTCAAAAATGGATTAACATTGGGCCAATGGGAGCCCGGCCATGAAAAATGTTACGCTAAAAATCCAACTCATGGCCCAAAAAATAGAACAGGTCAGGACATGTAAAAAATCCTCTTATGACCCCGCCCCCAACCCAACAGGAAGTCGGCCATATTGGATCAAACCTGGGGCTGAGAAAAGCACACACCTGTGTACTTTTGACTCCTCCTCCAACAGTTTTCATCGAAAACACTTCAAATTTGGCCACAAGACACTAAACCCATGTGGAATGACATACTATCAATTTGAATGTGATACATCTTCAGATATGGTCATGGTGAATTTTCTACAAACTCTTAATTTTTGGAATATTAATAAAAATTATCTATTTTGCACACAATTTTTTCTTGGAAAATGCTAATAGAGCGTTTGTGCAGATTTGAAAGCTGAGCGGACTGATATGCAAATCAAGCACCTATCTGATAAAATGGCTCTATAGCGCCCTCTTCAAATTTTATTTTAAAAAATTCATAACAGCCAGGCTGTTTGTCATGGAGGACTGAAAAAATCTACAGAGGGTTTATTTGTGATGGGACACAATGTGACAAAGTTGCATGACTCTAGCTATTGTACTTATGGAGAAAAATAATAGTGGAAAAAGAATTTTCCGTTATTATTAGGCCCGAGCCGATGGGACGAGAATCGTCCCGGCGAGGGACTTATTGTAATTGTTACGAAAACGGGGAGATCGCGGAATACGCATAGTAAACGATGACGGAGATGGCTGTGACTGGTGTCGAAAATTAGAACTCGATGAGCTCTAATTATGAGTGAAGGCCCGTGAAAAATATTGCACGACGGCTCTGTAGCGCCCCCTAAAAAATTGATTATCTTTGGGCCAATGGGAGCCTGGCCATGAAAAATGTTACGCTAAAAATCCAACTCATGGCCCAAAAAATAGAACAGGTCAGGACATGTAAAAAATCCTCTTATGACCCCGCCCCCAACCCAACAGGAAGTCGGCCATATTGGATCAAACCCGGGGCTGAGAAAAGCACATACCTGTGTAGTTTTGACTCCTCCTCCAACAGTTTTCATCGAAATCACTTCAAATTTGGTCACAAGACACTAAACCCATGTGGAATGACATACTATCAATTTGAATGTGATACATCTTCAGATATGGTCATGGTGAATTTTCTACAAACTCTTAATTTTTGGAATATTAATAAAAATTATCTATTTTGCACACAATTTTTTCTTGGAAAATGCTAATAGAGCGTTTGTGTAGATTTGAAAGCTGAGCGGACTGATATGCAAATCAAGCACCTATCTGATAAAATGGCTCTATAGCGCCCTCTTCAAATTTTATTTTAAAAAATTCATAACAGCCAGGCTGTTTGTCATGGAGGACTGAAAAAATCTACAGAGGGTTTATTTGTGATGGGCCACAATGTGACAAAGTTGCATGACTCTAGCTATTGTACTTATGGAGAAAAATAATAGTGGAAAAAGAATTTTCCGTTATTATTATTATTATTATTAGGCCCGAGCCGATGGGACGAGAATCGTCCCGGCGAGGGACTTATTGTAATTGTTACGAAAACGGGGAGATCGCGGAATACGCATAGTAAACGATGACGGAGATGGCTGTGACTGGTGTCGAAAATTAGAACTCGATGAGCTCTAATTATGAGTGAAGGCCCCGTGAAAAAATATTGCACGACGGCTCAGTAGCGCCCCCTCAAAAATTGATTAACATTGGGCCAATGGGAGCCTGGCCATGAAAAATGTTACGCTAAAAATCCAACTCATGGCCCAAAAAATAGAACAGGTCAGGACATGTAAAAAATCCTCTTATGACCCCGCCCCCAACCCAACAGGAAGTCGGCCATATTGGATCAAACCCGGGGCTGAGAAAAGCACATACCTGTGTAGTTTTGACTCCTCCTCCAACAGTTTTCATCGAAATCACTTCAAATTTGGTCACAAGACACTAAACCCATGTGGAATGACATACTATCAATTTGAATGTGATACATCTTCAGATATGGTCATGGTGAATTTTCTACAAACTCTTAATTTTTGGAATATTAATAAAAATTATCTATTTTGCACACAATTTTTTCTTGGAAAATGCTAATAGAGCGTTTGTGTAGATTTGAAAGCTGAGCGGACTGATATGCAAATCAAGCACCTATCTGATAAAATGGCTCTATAGCGCCCTCTTCAAATTTTATTTTAAAAATTCATGACAGCCAGGCTGTTTGTCATGGAGGACTGAAAAATTCTACAGAGGGTTTATTTGTGATGGGCCACAATGTGACAAAGTTGCATGACTCTAGCTATTGTACTTATGGAGACAAATAATAGTGGAAAAAGAATTTTCCGTTATTAGGCCCGAGCCGATGGGACGAGAATCGTCCCGGCGAGGGACTTATTGTAATTGTTACGAAAACGGGGAGATCGCGAAATACGCATAGTACACGATGACGGATATGGCCGTGAGTGGTGTCGAAAATTAGAACTCGATGAGCTCTAATTATGAGTGAAGGCCCCGCGAAAAAATATTGCACGACGGCTGAATAGCGCCCCCTCGAAAATGGATTAACATTGGGCCAATGGGAGCCCGGCCATGAAAAATGTTACGCTAAAAATCCAACTCATGGCCCAAAAAATAGAACAGGTCAGGACATGTAAAAATCCTCTTATGACCCCGCCAACCAAACAGGAAGTCGGCCATATTGGATCAAACCCGGGGCTGAGAAAAGCACACACCTGTGTACTTTTGACTCCTCCTCCAACAGTTTTCATCGCAATCACTTCAAATTTGGCCACAACACACTAAACCCATGTGGAATGACTCACTATCAATTTGAATGTGATACATCTTCAGGTGTGGTCATGGTGAATTTTATACAAACTCTTAATTTTTGGAATATTAATAAAAATTATCTATTTTGCACACAATTTTTTCTTGGAAAATGCTAATAGAGCGTTTGTGCAGATTTCAAAGCTGAGCGGACTGATATGCAAATCAACCAGCTATCTGATAAAATGGCTCTATAGCGCCCTCTTCAAATTTTATTTAAAAAAATTCATAACAGCCAGGCTGTTTGTCATGAAGGACTGAAAAAATGTACAGAGGGTTTATTTGTGATGGGGTACAATGTGACAAAGTTGCATGACTCTAGCTATTGTACTTATGGAGAAAAATAATAGAAGAAAAAGAATTTTCCGTTATTATTATTATTATTATTAGGCCCGAGCCGATGGGACGAGAATCGTCCCGGCGAGGGACTTATTGTAATTGTTACGAAAACGGGGAGATCGCGAAATACGCATCGTAAACGATGACGGATATGGCCGTGAGCGGTGTCGAAAATTAGAACTCGATGAGCTCTAATTATGAGTGAAGGCCCCACGAAAAAATATTGCACGACGGCTGAATAGCGCCCCCTCGAAAATGGATTAACATTGGGCCAATGGGAGCCCGCCATGAAAAAATGTTACGCTAAAAATCCAACTCATGGCCTAAAAAAATAGAACAGGTCAGGACATGTAAAAACCTCTTATGACCCTGCCCCAACCAAACAGGAAGTCGGCCATATTGGATCAAACCTGGGCTGAGAAAAGCACACACCTGTGTACTTTTGACTCCTCCTCCAACAGTTTTCATCGAAAAACACTTCAAATTTGGCCACAAGACACTAAACCCATGTGGAATGACATACTATCAATTTGAATGTGATACATCTTCAGATATGGTCATGGTGAATTTTCTACAAACTCTTAATTTTGGAATATTAATAAAAATTATCTATTTTGCACAAAATTTTTTCTTGGAAAATGCTAATAGAGCGTTTGTGCAGATTTGAAAGCTGAGCGGACTGGATATGCAAATCAAGCACCTATCTGATAAAATGGCTCTATAGCGCCCTCTTTCAAATTTTATTTTAAAAATTCATAACAGCCAGAGCTGTTTGTCAAGCGGAGGAGCTGAAAAAATGTACAGAGGGTTTATTTTGTGATGGGGTACAATGTGACAAAGTTGCATGACTCTTAGCTATTGTACTTATGGAGAAAAATAATAGAAGAAAAAGAATTTTCCGTTATTATTATTATTATTATTATTATTATTGTTCTTCTTGTTCTTCTTCTCTTCGAAACCGCCTCTTGATTTGACCCCCCTGAACGTTAATCGAAAACTCAATATTATTTGACCCCAAAATTCAAGGTCGGGTGAAAAAATTTGTTTTTTTGATCTTCCAAAAATTAATGATGCACAATGACTCGCTAGCGCCATCTCAAAAATCAAAATACATTACGGCAATGGGAGGTCAACTTCATCGTAGACATATGAAATTTGGTATGAAGGTAGGTCATGTCAAGACGAGTATAAAAATTCTATTATGACCCCGCCCTAAACCCTACAGGGCGTCGGCCATTGTATGAACCTGCTTTTTTTCGCAAATTTACAAGTCGCGTTGTATTTTTACACCGTGGATTTTCAATCAATATGCTTGAAACTTTGGAACAATGACCTAAACCCTTGTGTGGTTACAGATGATTCATGTCATTTTTGGATATCTTGAAAATGTGGGTGTGGCCAACCCGCAAATCAAAACACTCAATTTTCAAAGTCTTTCAATCTTATGCATCTCTGGCCAGGAGCGTCCAATTTTCCTGGCATTAATATAATGCTTTTGTTCGAAATCACGGGCTGAACGTAAAGGTATACAATACATACGTGTATGTTCTATAATTGCTCTACAGCGCCCCTTGAAATTTTGAATTGGACAAAAATTTTAGTTTGCCGGAAACACACGAAATTCGGGAAACAGATACTTCTTACCATTCTGAACAAAAGCCAATGAGATCACACCTTTATCTGTAAGCATGTTACCGCGGGCAATGACAAATATGTGCCATTGAAATACATGGGATTTGGTAAACAGGACACAGATTCTGCTCAGATTCTCCCCAAACACAGTCTGAGGGCTTTGGTGATTGACACCCTGTCCCTGCACTGGCCCCTCCTCCTTGTAAAAGGTGAGGAGGAGAGAGGGGCGGCAGCAGCGGCAGTGGCTCAGTGGCAGAGAGACTGTCTTGTGATCCAAAGGTCAGCGGTTCAATCCCGCTCTCACATAAACATCCTTGGGCAAGACACTTAACCCGCCTTGCCCCCAGTGTCTGCTGCTCTGGTGTGTCAATCATAAATACATATGTGACCAAGCTTACGGAGAGGGAGAGAAATGAAGAGGAGAACAGAGAGCAGTCTGCCCCTACTGGCCAACCCGCGCAGCTACCCGCCCCTTACGTGCAGCTCAACGCGAGCGCTCACTGTGAACGCGCCTCCAGCCTAGAGCAGAGCGGAGGGAGCACCTGTGCTGCGTAAACAGTGACGCACTGGAATAAACTTTTTCTCCGGCCATGACGGTGTGCGCCGCGGCTGAGTCCTCCGTCCTGGATCTGACCTGGAGTTTGGTAAATAACAAGCTAACTCTTCTATCTGTCGTTTCTTTCGTGTAATTACTGTGTAGCATTAGCTTTAGCTATTTGCACTCGTTTTACGTGTACTTGCTGCAGTTGTTAAGACTTTGGCCACAGAAACAGAGAACGTGTGCTGTAGAGAAAGTCCGGCGAATGTGTGTTTGTGTCCGTGGAATTAGAGTTCAAACTGGGGCAAACAGATCAGATGTTCTTTGACAGATGACGTGGGCTAGTACCGACCCGTTGTGTTAACAGTAGCAGCGCTGGAACTAAAGAAGTGGCGTTCAAAGTGAAGTGACACTAAACAGACGCGGTTACGGTCGCCCCAGAGGGCTTTACGGTTCTGCCGCGCGCTCCACGGAGCCGCGGCTTAAGCTCCGCGTCATCCGAGTGAAGCCGCGCCATCTTAGTGAGGAGCCCCGTCTGCTGCTCACCCGAGGGGGACGGTTTGGTGTTCTTTACCTGCTCAGCTGTTTGTCCCGTCAGCTGAGACAGCCTGTTAATGGGATATACGGGGCAGTGCGCGCCGCTCTCTCTTTTTCTCTCTCACGCGGCGGAGCGGCTGGCGCTGGACCGGAGGAAGAGCGCGGTCACCGGGCCTGACACACGGACTGTGGACCGGGTTTGGAGCAGGGACCGCGCGCCGACTCATGGACCGACAGCGCCCCGCTCTTCTTGTCCGGTGACGCCGTTCCTTTTCCTTTACCTCGCGCGGAGGTGCCGCCGCGGGAGCGCGCTTCGCAGCGGCCCAGCTTTGGTCTTCGTTTTGGGATTTTGAGATCTCAAAAACTATTTTTTCTTTTTGGATTGTTGTGGAGCCCACGTCTATTTTTTGTTCAGCGCCATGAGGTGGAGGAATCTGTTCATGGCCCGGGGGAGACGGGGGAGACGGGAGCGCGGCCGATGGACTAGGAGACATTAAAGGGGATGTATGAAGTTTTGTGGATTTTTTTGTTTGTTTGTGGAAAAGGACAAATTATACTTTGTACTTTAAACAGATTGCATTTTGTCATTGTTTTGTTGGCTTTGAGATTCACAGGACATTAAAGGCCATAAAAAAGTGAAGTCATTTACTCAGATGAATATTTGTGTTGGTAACATCTCTCATTATGGGTGAGTGTTACAACCCCATATCAAGATAAGTTAAAATGATATTATGACCCCGCCCTAAACCCTCCTGTACAGCCGCGGACCACGCCTGACCTTCACTCATCGCACTGAATGGAGCAGCAGTATATGGAGGTTGTTTGTGTGGGAGCGGGTGATGCAGGAGGAAAGCGGGGCGGGTGAGAGCGGGCTCTTTGGTGTTGGCATGGGGGCGGGGCGAGGGCCTTTAACGCCGCTTGCGGCTTTAAGTATTATTATTATTGTTCTTCTTGTTCTTCTTCTCTAAACCGCCCTTGATTTGACCCCTGAACGTTAACGAAAACTCAATGTTATTTGACCCAAAAATTCAAGGTCGGTGAAAAATTTGTTTTTTGATATTCCAAAAATTAATGATGCTAAATGACTCGCTAGCGCCATCTCAAAATCAAAATACATTATGGCAATGGGAGGTCAACTTCATCAGAGACATATGAAATTTGGTACGAAGGTAGGTCATGTCAAGACGCAGTATAAAATTTATTATGACCCCGCCCTAAACCCTACAGGGCGTCGGCCATTGTGGGCGGAACTTGCTTTTTTCTCAAATTTACAATTCGCGTTGTATTTTTTTACAGCGTGGATTTTCAATCAGTGTGCTTGAAACTTTGGAACAATGACCTAAACCCTTGTGTGGTTACAGATGATTCATGTGATTTTTGATATCTTGATAAATGTGGGTGTGGCCAACCCGCAAATCAAAACACTCAATTTTCAAAGTCTTTCAACTTGCGTATCTCTGGCCAGGAGCGTCCGATTTTCCGGCATTAATATACGTTTTTGTTCGAAATCACGGGCTGAACGTAAAGGTATACAATACATACGTGTATGTTCTATAATTGCTCTACAGCGCCCCCTTGAAATTTTGAATTGGACAAAAAATTTTAGTTTGCCGGAAACACACGAAATTCGGGAAACAGATACTTCTTACCATTCTGAACAAAAAAGCCAATGACATCACACCTTTATCTGTAAGCATGTTACCGTGGCAATGACAAATATGTGCCATTGAAATACATGGGATTTGGTGAACAGGACACAGTTTCTGCTCAAATTCTCCACAAACACAGTCTGAGGCTTTGGTGATTGACACCCACTCCCTGCACTGGCCCCTCCTCCTTGTAAAAGGTGAGGAGGAGAGAGGGGCGGCAGCAGCGGCAGTGGCTCAGTGGCAGAGAGATTGTCTTCGGATCCAAAGGTCAGCGGTTCGAATCCCGCCTCACCTAAACATTCTTGGGCAACACACTTAACCCGCCTTGCCCCAGTGTCTGCTACTCTGTCAATCATAAACACATATGTGACCGTTTACCGAGAGGGGAGAGAGATGAAGAGGAGAACAGAGAGCAGTCTGCCCCCTAGTGGCAAACCCGCGCAACTACCCCGCCCAACCCGTTACGTGCCTCAACGTGAGGCGCGCTCACGTTGAGAACGCGCCTCCAGCCTAGAGCAGAGCGGAGCAAACAGCAATGTAAACAGTGACGCGACTGGAATAAACTTTTTCTCCGTCATGACGGTGCGCCGTGCTGAGTCCTACGCCCTGGATCTGACCTGGAGTTTGGTAAATAACAAGCTAACTCTTCTATCTGTCGCTTTCTTTCGTAATTACTGTGTAGCATTAGCTTTAGCTATTTGCACTCGTTTTACGTGTACTTGCTGCAGTTGTTAAGACTTTGGCCACAGAAACAGAGAACGTGTGCTGTCGAGAAAGTCCGAAGGCGAATGTGTGTTTGTGTCGTGAATTAGAGTTCAAACTGGGGAAACAGATCAGATGTTCTGACAGATGACGTGGCTAGTACCGACCCGTTGTGTTCACAGCAGCAGCGCTGGAACTAAAGAAGTGGCGTTCAAAGCCGGTGACACTAAACAGACGCGTTACGGTCGCCCCAGAGGGCTTTACGGTTCTGCCGCACGCTTCACGGAGCCGTGGCTTAAGCTCCGCGTCATCCGAGTGAAGCCGCGTCATCTTAGTGAGGAGCCCCGTCTGCTGCTCACCCGAGGGGGACGGTTTGGTGTTCTTTACCCGCTCAGCTGTTTGTCCCGTTAGCTGAGACGGGCTGTTCATGGGACATATGGGGCAGTGCGCGCCGCTCTCTCTTTTTCTCTCTCACGCGGCGGAGCGGCTGGCGCTGGAGTGGAGGAAGAGCGCGGTCACCGGGCCTGACACACGGACTGTGGACCGGGTTTGGAGCAGGGACCCGGCGCCGACTCATGGACCGACAGCGCCCCGGCCTCTTCTGCTTGTCCGGTGAGCGCCGTTCCTTTTCCTTTACCTCGGCGAGGTGCACGCTGCTGAGCGCGACAGCCATAGCGCTGCCCAGCCTTTGGTCTTCGCTTTGGGATTTTGAGTTCCTCAAATACTTTCTTTTTGGATTGTTGTGGAGCCCACGTCTTTGGCCTCCCGGGCGTGATTTTTTGTTCAGCGCCTAATGAGGTGGAGGAATCGTGTTCATGGCCCGGGGAGACGGGGAGACGGCTGGGCGATGGACTAGGAAACATTAAAGGGGATGTATGAACTTTGGTGGATATTTATATTTGTTTGTGGAAAAGGACAAATTATACTTTGTACTTTAAACAGATTGCACTTTGTCATTGTTTTGTTGGCTTTGAGATTCACAGGACATTAGAGGCCATAAAAAAGTGAAGTCATTTACTCAGATGAATATTTCTGTTGGAAACATCTCTCATTATGGGTGAGTGTTACAACCCCATATCAAGATAAGTTAAAATGATATTATGACCCATCCTCTAAACCCTCCTTGTACAGCCGTGACAACGCTCGACCTTCACTCATCGCACTGAATGAGCGAGCAGCAGTAGTATGGAGGTTGTTTGGTGTGGGAGCGGTGATGCAGGGGGAAAAGCAACAGGAGGGTGAGAGGCGGGCTCTTGGTGTTGGTGCATGGGGGCAATGGGGCGAGGGCCTTTAACGCCGCCATCTTGGCTAATTATTATTATTATTATTCTTCTTTGTTTCTTCTTCTCTTCAAACACAGCCTCTTGATTTGACCCCTGAACGTTAACGAAAACTCAATTTTATTTGACCCAAAATTCAAGGTCGGTTGAAAAATTTGTTTTGATCTTCCAAAAAATTAATGATGCACAATGACTCGCTAAGCGCCATCTCAAAAATCAAAATACATTACGGCAATGGGAGGTCAACTTCATCATTAGACATATCGAAATTTGATACGAAGCGTAGGTCATGTCAAGACGAGTATGCAAAATTCTATTATGACCCCGCCCTAAACCCCTACAGGGCGTCGGCCATTGTGGGCGGAACCTGCTTTTTTTTCGCAGAATTTACAATTCGCGTTGTATTTTTACACCGTGGATTTTCAATCAATATGCTTGAAACTTTCGGAACAATGACCTAAACCCTTATTGTGATTACAGATGATTCATGTCATTTTTGATATCTTGAAAATGTGGGTGTGGCTAACCCACAAATCAAAAAACACTCAATTTTCAAAGCCTTTCAACTTGGCGTATCTCTGGCCAGGAAAGCCGGTCCGATTTTCCCGCATTAATATACGCTTTTGTTCGAAATCACGGGCTGAACGGGAAGATATACAATACATATGTGTATGTTCTTATAATTGTTTCTACAGCGCCCTCTTGAAATTTTGAATTGGACAAAAAATTTTAGTTTGCCGGAAACACATGAAATTCGGGAAACAGATACTTCTTACCATTCTGAACAAAAAAAGCCAATGACATCACACCTTTATCTGTGGGCATGTTGGCCGTGGCAGTGACAAAATATGTGCCATTGAAATACATG